>QOCX01003069.1:0-19017 GCA_005959815.1 Sarcophaga bullata
CGCCGTGTTAAGGAACCCATATCAAGATTACCGTCTAATGTTCGCAGAGTCCTTTAGAGACATCTCTTGGACAATCTTAAATGAGTTCTCTAGTGATCTGTTGACCAATTTACTATTCTTAAATGCGATAAACTTTAATACCCGAGGGGCACTTTTTATAGGTATTGTTATAGGCTAAATATTGCTACAGTAACCGGGTAATGTAAGGGACAATCTAAGCTCCAGTTGTTTTCAAAAGATTTCACATCTGACGTGACTACATGGATAACTGCCTGGTGTAAACCATTGCCATGAACGAATCTGTACGATGTCGTCGTTAGTCAGACATTTTAGCTGGCCTGAGTTTATTTAAATTTCTATTTTTTTCAGTATTCTGAAGACATAAAAAAGTTCATATATTCCCCTGACCATATGAAATGCCATTCAGGTAGCAAGGTATTCCTTAGACACCGTAAAGTTATCATAAAGAAATCTAATGAGACTTTTATCAAATCCTTGTGATGTACACATTCCATCGCAGTATAATTTCATCATAAAAAAAAAAAAACAAAACTTATGTAAAAATATGAAAAATAAAGAAAAGAAAGAACGAAATTTAATTAAAAAATATTTTCAAATCTTTTAAAGTCGCGGACGTTAAACGTTAAAGAATTTCTAAGTGAATGGCTTTCAAAATTTCAAAGCCAGAACGAAAAAAGCGTCAAGTCCGCAAAAATATGACTCATTGAGTGTTTGCCAACAAAGATGTTTCAGTTTTATTTTCCATTTCAGTTCAGTTCAAAATTATTTTTTTCTCCGCTTCTCTTCCCGCTCTTCTCTTCTTCTCTACTTCGCTTTTGTATTGTATGAGTCTGATGGGTGCAAAAATTAACACTTGTGCTCATAATGCTGCCATTGTTGTTAGTAAGTCCTGTACATCTCTCAAACAGCCGTTAGAAATGGAGATGGAAGGAGATTAAATTTTATTTTTTTTTTTCATGAAATTTAATGAAATTTTAAATGAAATTAAATTGTGTATGAAACATACGGTCGCACTGAATTTGTCGAAAAAATACGTGAAAATTATTACGACAAACAATTCAAAATAAAAACGGTACGAAACGGAGTAGAATGATCCGAGGACGTACGCCCACAATAGAAAAAAGTATGCGATAACATGCTGTGTTGTAATTGTATAATGTTTTGTTATTGTATGCATACACATACACATCACNNNNAAGGCAGCGACTCCATTATGACATTATGACAGATGATTATCATGCTGATTCCGATGATGAGTTAAAAGGATTTTTGTTTTTTTTTTTATTATTAAATATTAAAATAAATTTTTATTTAATTTTTAATCACAAGTATGTATGGGTGTGTTTGTAGATGTTTGAGGATTGAACCCCTACATGTAACGACAAACATCTATACGAAATAGATTACTCTTTCAAAAATTATTCAAGTTTAGCATCGAACTATTGTACCCGAGTGGCAATTTGTCATCACTTTAGAATTCATCATCGCAGAATATAAAACAAATAAACAATGCTTCGCACATTTATTGCATCCTTTCTGAATTCGAATATTCGAAAAAAACTAGCAATCAAGTCATCCAATTCAGGCCAAGTGCTCGCCATTGACAGTAATATCCTGATCAATATAGTTTTCATAGAAATACAGACGATAACAGCGCCAGTCCAAAAATCCACACCAAACAGTATCATTTTTGAGATACATTGGAAACTGCTGGATCACATAAGGATTGGTATCGTCTGCAATTTTACAATTTTGTTGTTTACCCGTAACCTCCCTCTAGAAATGGGTCTCATCGCTGTAGAAAATTTCTCGATGAAAATTACGGTCTCTACTCTAGAACACATTGAACAAACACATGCCATTTTTCATGGTAGTTTACATTCAGTTCCTGGATTAGTTGAATTTGGTATTACAACCTAGCTTCTCACACAACTTATGCTGTGATGTGTGTTCATTTTATACATGAGTGCTGGGGCCTACAGTTTAAAGTCGATACTGGACGATAGATTTTTAGAGAAGCTTTTCATGACAATTTTATTTACTCTCAGAGGTTTTGCCAGAAGTCTGCTGAGAGGAAGTCGCCCTAGAGAAAATTGTTCTTGTTCGTCTGGACATGTCTGACCAAGGGTTTGAACCCTGACCTAACGTCTAATAAGCCAACACACTATCTGCTAGACTAAGGCGACTTCTGCTCGTGACGTACTCATGACGTTTCATATTTGAAAATATTGTTGGTTCATATACTCCTTCTTCTAAAAATGGATCTCAACGCTGGAGAGGACTTTTCGATGAAAATTAAGGTCAATTGCTAACTGCACCAGAGCCCATTCAATGGACACACCTTGTTGTCTATGATTGTCGAATTTTGTTTGAGTACAGGACTATCCATAACACAAAATTCCCCAAGTTGTAATATGCAAAAGGCTGAGTTCTTGTGAGCGACGTGAAATCGACCGCCTTGGATTATCCTGCATACTCTCATGGACAACAGCGATGTTTAGGTTAGATCTTGCGTTTCGCGACGTACGGATGTTGGTCGATTATTTTGTAAGCCATTGGACTTGAATTTATCCATCACACTGCGAATAGTCCTTATAATAGGACGATTATGGTGGCCGTAAAATAGGCCAAGAGGGCGGTAGATTGTCTGAACAGAACACGTATTTTAAAGAACAATTTCATCATTTGCAATTCTAGTTGCGTGTTGCATCCATCCATTATCCTTTTGCAAAACAGACAAAATTAATGACAGTTTCCACCAGATGGCCGTTATCACCTGCCAAAGTTGGGAATGCCTTGTTCGAAGATTTGATGCATAACACGGTAGGAGCCTTTAAGCATTATCTTATGTTTTAAAATCTTTATTCATGTGGCCCTGCATTCATCATCAATATTTATCAGATCAAACATCTTCCCTAGAAATTTGTTTTTGTATGCATTCTCCACTATTAGTATGGCTTTATAACACACATAATAATTATTGACACCCAAATCTTTAACAAACTTTATATTCTTTTTCTAAGTCAACAACCATGACATTGTCGAAAAGTTAAAAGTCATGAACATACACACACACACACATACACTCATATACCCTAGTAAATACGTATGAATAAATAATAAAAAAATAAAGTCGAAACACAATTTTTTTTTTTTTTGATTTGTAAATAAAATTTTCTCACATTTTGGCCATAAAAAGTTAAACCAAGTTTACAAGGGTGACTTGACAGCAATCATACATTCACACACTTAAGCTAATAGAAATACATGCGAACATTTAGAAAGTCTATGTTGTTCTGTAATGCGTGTGGCTTTGTGTGTGTGCTTAAATGTATATTTGACATGAAGCGTATGTCTATTTGGCTATTCGAATGGCCGAATGACTAACAATAAGTCAATAATGTAGTGGCTGATACAAAAAAGCACGGTCACACATACATTTACATTAACAGTGTGGAACAAAACATGTTAAAAATTCTAAAATGAGAAACAAATACACCGCAACGAACAACTATCTGCTACGGATTTGGCCTATTAGATGTGCGATCTTGGTTCAAATCCCAGTCAAGACATCCCCAACAAAACGAAACATAAACAAATATATCTTCGACAACTACAGAACACACTTGGAACACACACAGAACATAATTGGTGTGAGAAGCTAGACCGTAATCTTGGCTGAAAGGTTGTTATGACCAATTATAAAGAGATTTTAATTCGTTACAGAAATGTGATAACTGAGTTCTTGTGGCCTTAGCACGACAGCATTGATCTAAACCAAGAAATTCTAATGCCCACTGGCCATCATAATGCAATCTAAAGCCGTGCGATTTATTTCTTTGAGATTTTGCGAATAGTAGAGTTTATGTGAGTGAACCAGAAACAATTTCAAGCCTTCTTTACAATCCAATACTAAAACCTCTCGAAGAATGTGGAACGATACAAATTTGGATGAGTTCCAAGAGAGTCCAATTCATGTCGAAAAAGTTAAAGTTTGATGTAGATTTGGGATTGACAGCGTCATTGATCCATACTTCTTTGATAACAATGTTAGCCAGATCAGCACTATCAACAGTGAGCACTATACTTTTAAGTCAGTGGTTATCTACTTCCTTTGGGGTTAAATTGGATAATGTGGACACTAAAGATAGATTGACGCAAAAGCTCATGTCACATTGCATATCCTGTACGACAAATTGGAGAACATGGTTATCACATGTGGAAGTGATGTGAACTGATCAACATGATCGTGTGATTTGACCCTTTCAGAGTTTTTCTTGTGGGGTTTTCTTAAGTCGCATTAGCATGTGAATGAGCCACAAGCCAAAGCAATCCTGAAAACCAGCATAACCCATGCCGAAGGACAAATCCTATTTGATTTTTGTGCCAGAGTCATGAAAAATTGAACATTTCGAATAAGCTTCACCCAGAGAAGCTGTGGCGATATTTAAACAATGTTACACTCCACAAATAATGTCACATAGACTAGTAGGTACTTTATTGGCTTATTAGACGTAAGGCCACGGTTCAACTCCAGGTCAAACATCTCCAACTAAACGAAATATGAAAAGAATATTTCTTCGCTGATTTTCTCTCAGCAGATTTCTAGTAAAAATCTGTCTTTCGAAGCTGTAGGTCCCGCCACCCATAGATTAATAATTAATTAATGCCCACAACCTAAGTGGCGCGCGAAGCTAGGTCGCAATCCTTAACTGAAGGGTAGTAATGATCAATAATTTATGTATGTTTGTATGGATATTCTACAAATAACAGTGGCAATAGGTCTTTCAAACAAATAATAAAATATTAACGATGTCTCACGCACACACACTTAGATTTATTTAAATTTAAAGATTGACAGCGCTTAAAAACGGATCCTATTTTGCTATATGTGGGTATATAACGTAAAAGTCTAGTTTGGATATCATAATTTTGCTTTGTTTGTTTGTTTGTTTTCTTACCCACTGTAACTTTGCGTGGTGTATGTGAGTCTGTGTTAATTTGTATGCATGTAGTTAATGCTTGTGCGTACCATTTTGTGTATTTCACAAAATCATTGTATGTGAAAATTTTTAATGTAAATATTTATTGTACATTGCCTCATGGCCCTTTTTCGCAGTTCAGTTAACATTCAATAAATTTTTCTTCTACGATTTTCTATAGAAATGACAACCAACAACAATAGTAAAGACAAAACAGTAGCAACGATGGGATTATTAATGAAAATAACAACAACAACAACAACAACAACACACATAGACACAAGCAGACAGACATTGTTATAGTTTTCTTTGTTATCATTATCATCCCCTTCTACCCCCTCTAATAAAAAAATAATAAATTTTATTATTATTATTACAACAACAACAACCACACACTGATTTTTCTTTTTTTTTTTTTTTGGTTGGACGTCTCACTGGCTGGTGTCTTGATTTTACTGTGATTCGGCATAAGCCAACAATCATAAATCATTCTCGTAAATAAAGTCCTTGATAATGATGATGATGTTGGTGATTGATAGTGATGATGATAATGATGATGTCCAGTATACTTAATTAACGTGCTTATTTACATGGCTTTAGTATTCTAATCCGATTTGTTGCAGTTTTATCTCTTCATCTCTCTCTCTCTCTCTCTCCTCTTCCAATAATATTTACATTTGAATCCTTTGATCCTTTATGCACGCAAATACAATTAATTTGTTGCTGGCAATCATTAACCAAATAAAGATAACAATTGTAAAGTTAAAATAACAACAACAACAACCACTATAACAATCTTAATAAAATCATAACAATTAAAATGAAAATTAACAAATTCAACACACCCTTCAATCATATCGTGCTACTGTTGTAAAACTAAGTTTCCTGCCACCCTAGTGATGAATACCATTTCGGTGTGTGGTGGCACCGACAGAAAATCAATTGAAATTTATTGCTCGTGTGCTGACTAACTGACTGCTGCTGGCTGGGCGTACTTGCAACCCATTGTTTTGGTATCAAAAATTCTCACGCACACACTTCAGATGAATGATCATTTTATGATCTGATGATGATGATAATAATGATGATTGGCTTCATTGTGTAACTGGTTGCAGCATCATTAACATTCATCCAGACTATTATTTACTTAGCTTCACATTATTATTCCCACTGCAACGAACGTATAAAGTAACAACAAACAATAGCTGACTGTAAGGGGAGGGGAGGGTTGTATACGTTTTTGAATTGTTGCTTCTTTGAACGTCACACGCTACACGCTTTAATCGGATTAACGCTGAATAGCACTTAAGAGTCAAATGATTATCACAGTATAGTTACGCTATGATCTATCTCAGCCACTTCAAACTCATAGCTATTCTTGTCTTGTCTTTGTTTATTTCTCTTCTTGTTCATTTGTTGTGATTGTCTGTTAATGGTTTCATCTCAAAAGCCTGTGTTTGTTTACATTTTCTGTTCAGAACAATTGACAATTGTTTACAAACTTTCCCACCCAAAACCATCCCGCTGACAGCGAAGATAATAAATCCAACGACAGTGAATATTTTAAATACAAAATTATTGTCAAATTTATTATTTCTGCCATTCAAATCGATTAGTTCACCTTAAGTATTCGAACTTTCCCAAACAGAAAGAAGTATAGCGAAAAGAGTATCACAACAATCCTGGCATATGTACCATAAAAGTTATGATAGGTAGGTGGACAGTAGGACTTCTGAAATGTATGGTGGAAGAATGATTAACAGAGATCCTGAAGAAGTTCTTATTACAGGCCATCAATACTTGTCAGAAATTGTCATTGTCTTATACTCAAATGTAAGAAATATTTTTTAAAAATTTTATTTACTCAATAACACAGCCAACTGACAGCTGTCAAACTACTCAACATAAGCCAAAGCTGAACTTTGCTAGTAGGACAGCGTTTAGGACTTCTTAGGTGTATTAGAAGCTATATAGTCATTCGTTAATGCCTCGGTTTTCTATATCTGACTTGCATTTGTATTTGTTTCTACATTAAAACGCCAAATCGTCCCATTGTGCGCTCACAAGACAACCAGCCACTTAAATTTCATAAGAAACTCATATTGTATACATATTTCCCAAATTTTTTCAATCCACTAACTGTGGCAACACAATGGGCACTATGTGGCCTAAGTATGTCCATCCAACTCCCTTAGTTGGGCAGCAACCTCGACCTACCCATCAACCTTAAATTCCTCTACCCTCAGATATCAAAAAGTTATGCAAATAATTTGAAATCATAATAGGTAAAAGGTGGCAGATCTGCTTTAAAAGAAGAGGTCCCACTTAGGCCCGCATTTAGGCCCCTTGTGATACCAGAACATTCCTTAGAGGAGACCAACCCGAGTCCAATAATAATTCTGCTATTGCAGTAATCTTTATATTAGAGTGTTCGATCAAAAATATCAGAAAGTAACAGGCCAAGAACCTCCATCTTTTTATGATAAAAATAGGCCTCCGACACATGAGATGAAAGACAAACTCTTTCTTCTCCTCAGACCCACAGCTACTTCAAAAGTCATTTGCTAGAATGCCAAATCTTTTGACATGCCTATCAAAAGTATAGTAGTCAATAAGAGCCACCATTGTACGATGACTGACCATGCGATTTAAGGCTTCTTCTTGTGGAAATGTGTCCAGCAGATTCCAGCAATATTAACCTGCTGCTACCAACGCGATATAGTTTCCCTGTAAAACAGATTTAATGAGGCATTTGGAATACCGATGCCATGTAACATGTCAGAGCTTGCGAGCTCTATACTGGCCCTGGCCAGCTAATCAGCTATATCGCAATGCCTTGGAACCCGTATAAGAGTTACTTTTGAATAATCAGAAATTTCTCAAGGAAACTATGTTTCAAAATTACCATGACCTTTGCTTAGATAAAAACTCTATAGTGGTCAGGCAGCTTATGCGAAAGTTTAATATCAGAATTCTTAATAAATTTACTTCAACTTGCGGATATTCGGACCAGAAGTGCCTAGTTGGAATTCTAAAATTGAATGATCTATTGAGAAGGGTATAAGGAATCATATTATCGATTCAACCCTATAAATTCATTACAACCCTACGGTTAGGATTACAACCTAGCTTCTCACACCACTTATATTATGTGTGTTAATTTTTTTTCGTATTTCGTTTTTGTTGGAGATATCTGACCTGGGGTTTGAACCGTGGTATCACGTCTAATAGGCCAATACCCTACCTGCTAGACTACGCCGACTTCTATGTGTATTTGCCTTCCGACAATGTCTATTGTCCAGAATGGACTGAGACTTGACTACATTGAGATTTACTGCCTTTAATTTGTCCTATCAATAATGATATTAACCATGGAAGGCCATGGTTAACTCTCATGGATAAAGAGAGTTGAACCCTATTACATACATACGTAATTGGCCATTGCAACCCTTGAGTCAGGATTACGGCCTAGCTTATCATTCCACTCATGTTGTGTGTGTGTTAATTTTATACATCAGTGGCTGGACCAACAATTTAAAGTCGACTCCAAAGGACATATTCTTAGAGAAACTTTTCATGGCAATTTCGATTTACTCTCAGAGTTTTTGCCAGAAATCTTCTGAGAGGAAGTCGCCGTAGAAATATTTTTTTTCATATTTTACTTTTGATGTCTGACCTAGGGTTTAAGCCGTGGCCTTACGTCTAATAAGCTAACACACTACCTACTAGACTACGGTAAGACTTTAACGTTTGGTAAAAAGCATAAACTTTGTTTAACGAAGATTGACACCTTAAATTACACGATGAGCGCTATTCTGCTGTAAGCTTTAGAGGCGGATTACATCTCGATGGAACAGTGTGCAGAACGAAGCCAGACCTTAAAAACCACTTCTTCTAACATGTCTCTGTTACCATATTCCAAAGCAATTGTAAGAGAACACAAATTGTAGAATGCCTCTATTCGCTATCCTTACAATATGAACATGAATACCAATACCAATACATACCAATTTACATAGGATTTACAATACACTCGCAAAACAAAAGGTAAATTCATCTTATAAATGCGCACTCTAGTGCATATTTTCGGTACAAAACATATTTTTTTTACTTGAATGGTGGTTGTCTATGATGGTATGAATGGGTATGAATAGAAAGCTTTTAAGGACATTTTTATTTAAATATACAAAAAGGATAATTCACAAGGATAATGGAAGTATTTTATTAAGCTTACCCGATAAACATTTACCCAAGCTACGGTTATCATTGTGGGTATTGTTGTGTGTATTCGTTGATACGGAGGATGATGAACATACAACAGACGATTTATCTGTAAATAAATTATAACATCATGTCAATAACCAAAAACAACAACAAAAACAACAATTTAAAACAATACAATAGAAATACGAAATAATAATGGAAACATGATAAAAGAACATCAAAAAAAAGTATTTTCTCCGTGACATCTTCTTTACATAGAGAAGTAATTACGTTGTATGGTAACATAAATGATGATGGAAAATTATGAAAAAAGAAAAAAACAAAAAAACCTAGAAAAGAATGAATATGAAAGGAACATACAAGCATTGACAATAAATTTGTTACACCAAAAACACACTTTAAAATTCGCTACAGTTGGACAAAAAATTTTTTTGTTTCTCTTTTTTTTTGGTTTTCAAGTGGTTCTCATACCAAAACAATTTATTGTCACATCATTTGCAAAACAAAATTTAGAAAAAAAACAAAAAAAAACCATATTAATTGTCACATAAACCCATATAATCTCGTGGCTGTTCTAGCATACATGCGACCGGAACCATGTAACGCACCATAGCAGAAGAACCATTTATAATTCCCTTGTATACAAGGGGGAGTTAATCTATGGGGTGGTAACGTTTTGCAATCAAAACATATCGATTTCACTGCCAAATATTTTATGTTTTATGTTTTATGTTTTATGTGTATGTACGTACACATTATTGTTGGTACATTATTGTCAATAATAATAACGCCGAGAATGATAAAAACCAGCCTTGAAGATTTTTATGGTTTTTATACAAAGATGGCAGGCAGACGTCGTTATTGTTGTCAATTATTTTTTTTTACCAAACACGAGACCATCAAAATCCTATACTTTCAAGAAGATAATTATTAGCACTGCCGTACTCACTTACATTTGCAATAAAATTCTCTCTTTTTTTTTTCTTTTCGTATTAAATTTTATAATTTAAAGCAGAAAATTCATGCTCATTAAATGGCTTGGGCTTCAAATATGAAAGAAGACCATCTTTTAAGTATCCCTTGGGGCTAGAGCTCTTACTTTACCTACCTCCTCTATAAAGCTTCAATCTTTCTTGCCTTTGAAATCTCTTTTTGTCAACATTCGTAACATTTTCAGAGCATTCGCTTACCCGCTTACTCGCTTGCAAATTTTTTTTGCCAGGGCCTTTGTAAATATTTTCTGCAATTATTTTCTACTTTTTTTTATTTCGTACTTTTCATTTTATTTTTTCATAAAAAGCCAAATAAGGAATGAAAAAATAAAGAAAAATAATGAGTTACGCATGAAAGAATTCTTTTTTCAAATGATACCAACCGTACACGCAAGGAAAATAACAAAAAGGATTCATTCTGTTCACAGCAATTCGCATAAGAAAAAAACAAAAACAACACAAAACAAAACAAAAAGATAAAGGAATACAACAATAATAAAAAAAAAATTTTTTTTTTATAACAAAAGCCTGATGGGTGCTTCTACTACATGGTTGGTTGATTGAGAACACACGCACACAAGCACCCTTTTACACACACACATAATCATTTATATTCAAAAAAAGAGAAAAGTTCTTGGGAGACTTTAAAAATTTCTTTTATTTTTATTTGTTTGTTCTACGACTTGTAAATGTATGGGTTGGTCCTGATTACGTTTTATCAAAAAGATTTTTACCATTTTCTTTGCTAATTTTTTTCTTTTTTTTTACAGATTTTCCATTCAACTTTTTTAAATGGTGGAATAAAATTGTTTTATACCCTGGTTTCATGAGTACATGTAATGCTCAAAGGAGATGAAAAGTTTTTAGAAAAAAAAAAATATGTTGGGGGCGTAAGCGATTTAAAAATTATTATTTACGGTTAATATACTTCGTGTACAAAAAGAAAAATCTTTTAAATTTGTTCATAACGTATTCAAATTTTTTTAATTGGCATAACCACCCCGCAGTCTAGTAGGTAGCGTGTTGGCTTATTAGACGTGAAGCCACGGTTAAACCCCAGGTCAGACGTCTCCAAAATCTCAAAAAAAGAAGATTGAAAATTCTGTTGTTCAGAGAGTCTACACGTCCCGCCAACTCCTGTATATAATTATCGCATACAACATAAGTGATGTGAGAAGCTAGGTCGTAATCATGATTGAATGGTTGTAGTCACCAATTATGTATGCATGTATGTATAGGCTGGTTACATATATTTGATAATTTATTGTGATGTAAAATCATATTTCAATGATAAAAAAAAGAAGGCCTCAAACCCAATGCTTTTTGTAAAACCTATCTGATAGGAAGAAATAACGACTCATTCTATTAAGAAAATGGTTCTGAATTCATCAGACAATTAATGTATGGAGCAAGAAAATATTAGCAAACTATTCCTTGAATTTTGATTATAAAATACGTGTAAAGTTCTTTAATTTTTTCCGTTTCAAAGCAGTGGCACCAAATTGGTGCCTATTTAAAGCACTTTCCGTTAAAATCTACATTTTTGAAGAGATTACAACAATCCTTCAATCCCATATGTAGCAAGAAATTTAATTGAAAATTTCGAATTCTACTAGCTAGGTACATCACGTGTATGAAATAAGCTGCTTGCTTAGGTAAATACACATACACCGCTGTATGTAGGCCTTTTTCCCGTTGATTTTTTTTTATCAAATTGAAGCGAATATAAAAAAATATAACCTAGAAATTTCTGGAAAAAACAAAAAACAATATTGTGGGAAAAAATCTACATACAAGGGTGTATGTACACTTTTTGTGGCGACTGTATAATTATCCATTACATCATTCAGGAATACGACGTAACTTCTATACAGCACTTGTGTCGTGTGTATTAATTTTATCCACAAGTGGCTAGACCTATAGTTTAACAGTCAACTCCGAACCACGCATTTTTGAGAAACTTTTCATGGCAATTTTATTTACTCTCAGAGTTTTTGCCAGAAATCTGCTAAGAGGAAGTCGCCGAAGAAATATTTTTTTATATTTCGTTTTTGATGTCTGACCGGGGATTTGAACTGTGGCCTAATAAGCCACTACACTACCTATTCAGGAGCATAAACTAGCAGGCAATTGAGCAATGAAGCAATTTGAAATCGATGCCTTTTTTTCCAAGAAAAAAGGCATCTACTCCAATGAGGCTCAACTCCATTTATAAATACACAAAACCTGAATGCACAAATTTATAGAATTTGGTGCTCAGAAAATCCTCATGGAATTCATCAGAAACAAATGTACCTACAACCTCTCCATGCTGTGAATTTTATTCAGTTCACGTTATGAAAGCTTACGTTTTAGAAGTTGAGATAGAAAATATTGTGACTGTGAATGGAATTCGTGCACATGATAACGAGATTCTTGTGGCTTCAAATGGACGTCATAAATCTGGATGACCAACACCACAGTGTGTGCAGCAATTGCTTTCTTCTAGCAATTCTTTGTTAAACAAGTTATCTCAAGAATTTCAAATACAAACTGGTCATCAAGAACGCCACGCAATGTATTGTTCGTTTTTCAGGGATTTCCGAAAAAATCAGTAACAATTTGTGAAACCCAAGATTCGACGTGTCATCGATGACACGACAGCAGCATCTCTTTGAAAAAGTCATAAAAAACTTCATGATAAATTTTCAACGTGGATATATAATAATACGAAATGGCTGCGAAAAATTCAACAATGAAGTTGGTGTGAGCAAGATAGTACATAGCCAAGCATTTTCAACAGTTTCTTCGACTTCCTCTCAGCAGATTTCTGGCAATCACTCTGGGGGTAAAAAAAATTGCCATGAAAAGTTTCTCAAAAATCTGTCGTTCAGAGATGACTTTAAATTGTAGATTCCAGCACTCATGTATAAAATTAACACACACAACACAAGTGCTGTGAGAAGCTAGGTCGTAATTCTAACTGAAGGATTGTAATGACCATTTATGTATGTATGCATGCAATATAGCACACGGAAGGCAATTGGCAGATCGAATAATTGTCCGGTGGACATTTTCTTTGAAGTTGAAGGATAATTTTTAGAAAATAAAAGAAAAATTTTATGGTTATATTTCATTTAATACTACATATATGCATACATAAGTAGGCATTACAACCCCCCGAAGTAATACTTGATTGTGGTCCCGGGGGGGCGAATGGTTGGAGGTGTGACGAACGAGGTTGGGTTTAGTACGTATGCGCTTAGCAAGCCGAGAGTAAGTCTTGCGGCGAATCGTGCACATTGGTAGGCCGGGCTACCAATGTCTTTTGAAGATTCCCAACCTTTAGCTCGTAAAGCTATAAAAAAAAGTAGGCATTACAACTCTTCAGTCATGATTACTACCTAGCTTCTTACACCACTTATGTTGCGTATGTGTTAATTTTTTGCACGAGTAGCTGGTGGGACTAACAGTTTGTATTTGACTCCGAGCGACAAATTATTGACAAACTCTTCATGCCAATTTTATTTACTCTCGTAGCTTTTGCCAGAAATCTGCTAATTTAATACTGTCTTGACTGCTTTATAATTAAACAAATTTTAATATAATTTTTGTTGATTTTAGAGAAAATAATTTAAAAAAAAAGAAAATATTCCACAACCATTTTTGTGTGTTTTTTTTTTTGCTATTTTTTGCTATTTTTTTTTTTTTGCTATTTTTTGCTATTTTTTTTCTTATTTTAATAGACACATTAGGTACTCGCTATAGCGGGAAAAACAAATCTGTTTACCTTCCGGTTAAACCAATAATTTTCTGGCTCAACAAACAACAACAGTGGCTGTCAAAAAAAAAAAAAAAAAAATTTTAAAGAATTGCTTATTTAACTCACATATGCTTCATGTGTTCAAAGCCATAAATCATGCAACATTCATCATGTATGTTATGTTAGCATACATACATAACTAAACATTTCTCTTAAAATTGATTAAGGTTCTATATTTCGCGGCCAAAACCAAAAAAAAGCCCGTTAAAACATATAGCGAAAAAACTGCCACCTCATATACTCCTCTCCAGCCGCAGCCTGCAGCCTTTTCAACCTTTTCTATTCTATTTGGTGGATTAAATGTTACAATAAAAATGCCCAAACATATTATAACGTTTGGATTTCTTTTTTTTTTTTTTTTTTTTTGTTTAAATTATATTGCCAACAAATTCTCATTCCCGCTGCAAAAATTCATACCATGTTTTATAAATAATTTTGCGCTACCAAATAATTATTTTGTTGGCATAATAATATACACAAACATAGAAAAAATCGCGAACTGTTGCAAAAAATCAGGACCAAAAAAAAAAGCGAAAAGAAAAAAAATGTTAAGGCGGCAAACCGCGAATTTCTGCGGGTCAACTCCAACGCTCAACATGAATTTATCTAATATAGACATCCGCCGCAACAAACAAACTGCTTCTAACTGACTGGCTGCCTGCCTGCTGCGGCCCTGCTTGCCTGCCCTATTCGCATCTAACAACAAATATTCTTAAACAATTAAGCCTTGTGCTAATACAAAGCGGAAAAAAAATATACGAGAATATTTTCCATTTCTGTTATTGTCTCCTTTCAATCTTTCACAGTATGGAAAGTATACTTAAACGAAAAAAAAAACCCCCCCAAAAAAATTTTAAACCGATACTCAATACATTTGTACAGCTTTTGCTGTTAACTAATTAGCAACTGGGAAAAATAAAGGAAACTCTTTTACAAATTAGGGATAACGTAAACAAAGAAGTTATTTAATTTAATAAATAGGGGGTGTAATCTTTACAATTCCACTTGTTTTCATTTCTACTTAATTAGCGTATTATAAGCCTTTGTTTGGATTACAACCTAGCTTCTCACATTACCCATGATGTGTGTTAATTTTATCACCAAAACTTTATCGTTGACTTTGAACAACAGTTTAAGAAACTTTTCATGCCTTTTTTTATTTAACTCTTCATAATAAAGTTGCAGAGTGAAATTATTTTGTTGGTGTTTCGACCTTAGCTCAGAGCTAAGCTTTGCAACACACGGCTTCTTGCGATTTATTTAAGCTTGCCTGTTCTCTTCTTTCATAGAAAAGAGTATCTAGTGGCCATAGTCTAGTAGGCTAGCATGTTGCTTATTTAGCAGAAGCCAACGTTCAAATCCCAGATCAGATAGCTTCAAACAAAATCGAAATACGAAAAATATTTCTTCGCTGCTTCCTCTCAAGCCTAAAATCTGACAAAAACTCTAGAGGTGAAACAATATTGCCATTAAAAGTTTCTCAAAAAAAATCTTTAAATTGTTAGGTTTCCGATATTTAACCCACACAACCTAAGTGCTTTATAATAAGCTAGGTCGTTTAATCCTGACTGGAATCGTAATGCAACTGTAATGACCAATTATATCATGCGTGTACTACCTACTAAACTAAGCAATCTCAGATTAAAAACGTAGACCTATAGCTAGTTAAAGCTGTTGCTCAAATTTGTTTTCAAAGAAAAGTATGTGAGAAAATACAGAATTCCTGAAGACAAACTAGCTAAATCATCACAGAACATATACGATTATAATTACCTGTCATCAACTGTAAAGTATAAATTGCTTAAAGCAGTTCATGTTCTCATTGGAGTTTTCATTCGCCCATTTTTTTTTGGTTTTTGTTTGTTTTTTTGAGGATACTTTTGTTCTAATTTTGTAAGTTTTATTTAATTAGTTTTTTGGTTGTTGTTGTTTTTTTATTTATCTTTTCTAAATCTTTTAGTGGGGCTTTATTGAAACATCACCGTAAAATAAATGGCAGTTCCATTTCAGGTCCTTGCAATATAATATTAGCTTGCATGACTTGGTCAAATTTATTAAAAATCTTTCTTCTCCTTCTTGTTCTTATTCTCCTTTTTCTTCTTCTTCTTTTTAATATTTTTTTTTCTTTTTTTTTTCTAGTTAAGAGATCTATTTACGAGTTTTCTTGACGTTATTCAAATTGTGCTTTTAAAACATTGCATGCCATAAATTTGTTTATGGTAGGCAGGCTACTGTTTATGGTCAGCTTGTTTCTCCGTTTTTTTTTTTGTTTTTTGTCAAGTTCACTAAATTTGTTTGTTTTTAGGTTTGAAGTTAGAAATTTATTTGAAAGTTGTGTTGTAGGAGTGTAAATAGAATACATAGGTTCTTGTTTTATTAAATCCTTTGGTTAATAGATTTACAAGAATACAAGTTTATTATAAACACATGGAGATTTTATTTGTCATGCTTGCTTCATACTTATTTTGCATGTATTTTTAATCTAGGATCACTGCTTTCGCCTTCATGTTTATAGAGTTCATAACCTCTTTTCAATACATTTAACATAGTTGATCTGTTGCTGATGGCACATTACAAGAAAACTTCAAAAACCTCCTACCAGCACCCAATCATGATGAAGATCGTACAACATACATACGTACATAACATAAGTGGTCTATACAACTCTCCAGTCAGGATTACGAACTAGTTTCTCACATTACTTATGTTGTGGATGCTAATTTCATACATAAGTGGCGGTACCTACAGTTTAAAGTCGACTCCGAACGACAGATTATTGGGAAACTTCTCTTGGCACTTTTTATTTACTTTCAGAGCTTTTTTGCCAAAAGTCTACTGAGAGGAAGTAGCTGAAGAATGTTAATTTTTCGTTTTGTTGGAAATGTTTGATCCCTGGCCCCACGTCTGAACCAACACACTACTTACTAGACTCCGACGGCACAGAATTAAGTTTACTAACTTCGGGTCGGCCTTTTTGGTGTTGCACCAATAGAACAAGATTTATCAAATCGATTCCAATAATTATCTGCCCACCAATTGTCAAAGTGAATAGGAAAGCCTTGGAAATGACATGTACGTGCCTAGATCTTCTCAACATATTAGGTAACTTAGCACTCCTGCATTGGATTAAGTTCCTGGAGATGAGGGTTACAACAGCAAAAGGATAGCAGACTAAACGGCAAAACTTGAAAAAAGCTTTGGTGTGACATTACGATTTTCTTTATTTTATTAAAATTTTTTCGCCAATAAGCCTTCTCCAGCGGTATCGACAGTTACTACTTGTTAGTGATAACCAGTTTCAGTTCTAGAACTATAATACTATAAACACAATAGAAGCAACGCAGCAAGTTTGTTGCTTCTATTGTGTTTATAGCATTAATATAGTTCAGCTTTTCAGAGTTTTAGCCTGAGATCTCAACAGAAAATCTGTAAAATATGGCTCATTGGGACATTGCCGTTGTTACGAGGGTCTGTAAACCGAAGATGTTACACGCCTACAGCTTTTCATAAAGGCCTTACCACTGAAGAACACTTATCGCCGATCTATCTACGTATGAAAAAAAGAACTCACAAATAAACTATTCAGACAGCTAACGGCTGTAGCCGGGGCAGGTCATCGACCAAAAAATGCAAGTCATCCGCCCAAAGAATGCAAGACATCGACCAAATAATGCAAATCATCGAAACGGGCAAGTCATCGACTAAAATATGCAGGTTAAAGATCAAAAAACTGCAAGTCATTGACCAAAATATGGAAGTCATCGATCAAAAAATATGCAGGTCATCACCAAAAAAAATGCAAATCATCTACCAAAATCATGCAAGTCATCCACCAAAGAAATACAACTTGCAAAAAATACGCCATTTTGTTGTATATATATATGAAAACATGATTATTAACTCAATGAGAATTATTAAAAATAATTTTATGCTCATGTGGAAAAAATAAGTTTGCTTTGTTGCTTATATTTCCGATATCAAGTAATGCACGATAGTAACGAAAACTATTTTGGAATCCTTGATACCATGGCTATCTATACCACTAAGTCCATTTTACCAATGGTTCCATTTTTTTTATTTGATTTTGCCCGATTTATATAGACCTCTATGTTTTTTTGTTCATTAGAAGTAAAAGTTAGTTTCATCGGCTATATATCCGGTCTCAAGTAAAGCTTCAACCTAAGGCAAACTGTTTCGGAATCCTTGAGATTATATATATCCAGCCCACAAGGTCCATTTTCCTCACAAATCCATTTTTTATCCGATTTTGACCGATTTATATAGAACACTTTTTTGTTTGCTAATTTAACAGAAAGTTAGCTTCGAAGCCTATATCTCCGGCCCCAAGCCATGCCCTACCGTAAGGAAACCTGTTTTGGAATCCTTGATAGCAAAGCTATCCAGCCCCCTAATTACATTTTCTCCACAAGGTTTGATTTTTATCTGATTTTGCCTGACGTATATTGAGAATTTTTTTTTCTTGCTAATTTTAAAATAAAAAGTTTGCTTCGTCGGCTATATCTCAGGTCTTGAATGTTCGTTAAATCCGAAAACTACTGTATTTACTTAATGCGTATTTAAAATTTAAAAAAAACGTACTGGTGGAACGTATGATATGCTAGAGTACTTGACTACTTAATGATAGATAACCGTACCCTCGTGCTTTTCAGCGTATCATATGGTGTGAGACTTCCATCATAGGGGGATGGTTCCGTCAATGGCATGGAATGGCGCAGCACTTGAAGTTATAACACCCCAATGGGGTTGCGGAAAACAGGTCAGAAAGACATTAGCAGGTACTGTAAAAATAATGCCAGAACGATAACGTTGATGACTTGCCGATGACGGTACTGCTGGTATACAATTACCATTTAAAACTAAACTTTGTGAACTTGGTGCAATTGCAGCTGAACCGCTGTTGTGCACTTGTAGGCCAATACAATTGGCTGTATTTGTGCTTTGAACTGTGGGTAGAGTTTCTAAAGTATCGCTTAAA
>QOCX01003070.1:0-17721 GCA_005959815.1 Sarcophaga bullata
GTAGCAAACAGAGATTAGCAATGAGTATTCAAAAAGATGAGTAGATTTGAATCATACTCATAATTTCTGCTACTTCTGATACGCATTCATACTTATTTTAATATCATCATACTCATACTACTCATATTAAAAGTTTGAAGTACTCATCATACTCATACTTAACACTACGCATGATGTTTTTGATTTCTGCTCTCCATGACTCAACGTATACAAGAATCTTAAAATAAGTATGAATCGCGTACGAACACTACAATACTCACTAGGAGGTTGTGTGTTTGCTCTATTTGCTGGTCTGTGTTTTTTGCTAGTGTGTCTTTATTCTTTTGTTGTAAATGCAACAATAACTAAAGCTGTAAATTTTAATGAATGATTCGAATCACTCAAATCATTTATGAGCATTATCAGTTTTTTCTAAATTTATGAATTTGAATGAGTAGACGTATGAATCAAACATATTTCGAATGGTAATGAGTTCGATGTCAACGTTGTACTCATACTCATTGCAACTTGTACTTATAAATCAATGTTGTAGTGAGTACGAATGAATCAAAGTGGTTAAATTTCATTACTGTTGACTCACTCATACTCAAAATTTCATGAGTACTTATGAGTAGCGAAAAAGTGTTCCACTGCTGATCTCTGGTAGCAAAACAAAAACGGGCCTATTTTCGAATAAGCAAATGAATTTTTTTTCTTGTTCTATGCAGCATTTGCTGAACTGAATCCACTATATGTCCAGGTATACTTTTAATTAACACAACAATTTCAAAAGTTGTTGATTGAAATTCCCTGCAAACAAGATTTACTAGCTAAGAATGGAGGTCATTCAACAACTGAACTTTTATGGCTCAATTATTGTTTTGTGAAATCAAGGAGAATTGTCTTCTAAATGCTGCTCTATTAACTGGTTTTCATCAGATTATCTGTGCTGTAGGTTATGGAGCTTGCTTTCAATGCAAAGATAATAAAAACTTGAAATATTTTTATCCGAAATACCAAATCTCTACGTATATCAATAAGATTTCAAAATCCTTCAGTATTGTTCATTGATTTGCATCAAGCAAACCGTACCTGAAATTCAAAAGAATACTTAAGAATTTGTTGGGATTCTATTAAATTCAGAAACAGTCATAATATCAATTACTATCCTTAGGCTAGTCCTGGGGAATGCAATGCATGACTCAAATCCCAAATTATCAAGAAAAGTTGAGGTTATCTCAAACCCGTTTGATTAAAATCCCGACGGTCTAGTTGGTAATGGTGTGCTGAACTTTAAATTCGAGAATTTCAATTTTCGAGAAAATAATATTTGACGAACAATGATTAAAAAATAAAATTTATCACAGACTACCCCTCTTTCTTTTCTGCTCTTCCAACGCAATGCACAGTATGAGCACGAGTACATTATATACATAATAGGTCATTACAATCATTCAGTCAATCTAACGACCTAATTTCTTAGAGACTTATGTTGTATGCGTTAAATTTATCCATAAGTAGTGGAATCTACTGTTTAAAGTCGAGTCCGAATAACATATTTTTGAGAAACTTTTTCAAAGCAATTTTATTTATTCGCAGAATTTCTGACAGAAATCTGCTTAGAGGCAGATGCTAAAGAAATATTTTTTTATATTTCACTACCTACTAGACTACGGTGTCTACGTCTATCTTCATCTTCCTTTTAATCGAGTGTACCCTTTCAAGCTTCTTTGCCTATCTTATTCTGGACCCAACAGTAGCTCTATTCTTACTTATATTTTCCCTTTGATACTGTCCGACTATCTGTCCTTCACCCATCTGCTTAGTTTCCTAAAACAGTATGTGGTCGCTAAATTGCTCCATTCAGATAAAATCAAAGCTGCTATAAAGACTGGATCTTTCAGCCACTTTATCGTGTTATGAAGCTTCCTCTCGAATTTCGTGTTTGATGTGTGTGTACACCACCCTTGTTATTTGCCTTACATTTTAAATCTGCTGAACAGGTTTGACAAGCTTTTTCATTACACTTGTTTTATTTCCCAAAACCTTTTTTCGGAAAACTTCACAGAGGTGGATCGCAGAAATATTTTTATTTTTGCGAACATAACTGAGTCAACCAATACTGATTACTCGGCAACACTGATACTGCCACCATATTATAGCCAAATGCAATCAATGCAAAAATATAGAATTTTCCTTAACTAATTTCTTTATTTCACTACAGCCACAGTACATTCATACAAAAATAATGTATTTTTCAAAAGAGCACAAAACAAAAATAAAGAAAACATTGCGTATGATTGATATTAATACCCGCCGTAGTAATATATTCATCATACGCAATGCAAGCCTATACATGTTCTTTATAAATTTCGTAATATTCGTTAGTTGTTCATGCTTTTCAATATGATTTTATAATTGAAAGTTTATTACATTCACATGCTCATGTTTCATTGCCATCTCCTATCTTTACACCAATCAATTTTAATTGCACATGACTTCTTATGTTTTAATGAGTGGAAATTTTAAACCTTTTTTTTTTTTTGGAAATAAAAGAAAACATTTTTTTCTTGTTATTTTCTTAAAATTAATTTTTAATTAATGAAAACAAAAAGCACTACAGGCTTTAAATAATTACAAAGCACAGCCACAACAACAACAACAACAACTACAAAACAACGCAATTCATTATTGTAACAAATAAAACAACAACAAAGTCATATCAATTACACAAAAGAAACAATAAGAAAAAAAAAACAATTTAAAGCAAAAACAAAAAACTTAGAATATTAAATACAAAAACAAAACAAAAAAAAAAAGAATTAAACAAATAGCGCTAGAAATTATAAAATAAATGCAGAGAAAAATTAAATCATTTCACAATATATATACGATAGAAATGTATGTATATAGGGGATATACCCTAAATAAACCAGAAAATATAGATTTAAACAAATACTATTTACAAATTACAACAACAACAACAACAAAAATAACAACAATATTAATAACAAAAGAAAATTAAAAAAAATTAACAAAATCATAAAACAAAAACTGATAATTAAACGAAAATTTAAAATTTTTTTGTCTTTTTTTTAATTGCAAAATTTAAATACACAGTGTTTCCTAGTCCACTAGCAGCATCATAAATTGTTAAAAAAAATTCATTTTTTTTTTTTGGTGAATTAATTAACTGCCGCTATATGCCTATGTAGGCTTTAAATTTATAACAAAAAAAAGAATTAATTAACCGTACTTTAATTATTGTTACAAAAAAAAAATAAAAAAAATGAAATCATCAATTTAAATGAATTGCTGCACAATGGGGTGGGAATAAAACAATTGTTTTCACTTTTCAAAAAAAAAATTGAATTAAGATTTTTGCTTGCAAATTTTCACAATCATATTGCTAATTAGCTAAGTACCGTTAGATTACCTAGGTCCTATAATTTTGCATAGTAATACGGATATTACCAATTGCATCTTATAATTACAACCTTTGATTGACCTATCTCAGCCATTTCATAGAAGATAGGAATTCTATTCAAATCGCCTTTGGCTAGACTCCTCTTTTCATAAGTTCTGATTGAATAAGAATTCATCTCCTTAGGTCGATATTAAAGTTCTGTAGCCTTCTCTTCTTCCTCGTCATTGCATACATAATCGGTTATTACAACACTTCATTCAGGATTACGACCAACATTCTCACACCACTTATGTATATTTACCCATAAGTGGTGGGACCTACAGTTTAAAGTCGTCTCCGAAGGAGAGATTGTTTGAGAAACTTTTCATGACAATTTTTTTTTTACTCACTCTTTTCCCATATTTCATTTTGTTTGAAATGGCCAAGCTAAGCTTTGAATCGTGGCCTCACGTCTAATAAGCCAACACACTACCTATTAGACTACGGCAAGAAGGTATTTCCAGTATCTCATCTTTCTTTTGCAATTGCGTGAAGTTTGTTTAAAACCATTCTCTTGTGACCTCGTCTAGAAACAGTTACGTATTCTTGAATGTGATATACACATACTCTAAGGATCTAATGGCAGCTTTACTGCCAGTAAATATGCGATCATCACCATACGATATATTCTGTTACTAGCGTCGCACAGCGGCAAATCTGTATAACTGCTATTTCAACTTTAATAGACTACAGTAACCGAGATTTTGTATCGCCTTTTGAATATTATTAACTCTGTTCTGGTTATTTTAACTTCCAGGCCATACTTGTTATGTTAAAGTTCCAAACAAAAGGAAATTTTGAATCTTTGTCATGTTTATTTAATCTACTTAAGGCGAGAGTATACGTTCTGGAGGTGTTAACTCCAGAACCCATAGTAGTTTCGATACATTGACATTCTAGAAGTTTTTCAATAGAAGCGATGACTCCATGAGTCGTATTCAGTTGTCTCACAACATTAATAACTTTACGTTTAGTTGTAATAAAGAAAATTTGTATATGACCAAAAAGCTAAGGCTAGCTATTATAAGCTAGGTCGTAATTCTGAATGTCCAATTATGTATATGACCAAACTTTTTAGTGTACATTTCTTAAATTATTTTTTTTTTTTCTGTTGAGTCATTTCATTAAAACCTATTCCACCCGGACACAGTTTTAAATTCCATAATAACTCAACTAATTCACTTCTTTTCTCTGACCAATTAGTTTAAATTCTTTTAAATTCCTATTATTGATTTGACCTTATTTCGTAATAATCCTGAACAATAGCTTCAATCGGTAATTCCAATTCGATTTCAATAAATGTATTCTAAATAACCACTGACCTTTAATGTTATTTTCTCCCCCTTTTCTTCTTCTTTTTTTTCTAATGACCCACTTTGAATACATGATGAGGTCGATGATGATGATGATGATGATGATGATAATGATAATAATGATGTTGTTATAAGCATTCAAAAGGCTAAAACAAAAGTAAAAAGAAAGAGATTGAAAATAAAAGGGAAATTAATAACTTTTACATTTGATGTATAATATTTTATAAACAGCAACAGCAACAGCAACAGCAACAATAAACATAAACAATCATCGACATCATTATTTAGCAATAAATAGTTAAACTTGTTGTTGGTATTGCTGTTGCTGTTGCTGCTGCCGTTGCTGTTGTTGGTGTTATTAGTATTGTTTTATGATTTTGCAAAAAAGAGAAAATAATAATATTAATGAAAAATTATACACACACAAACCATGTACACATATACATATACTGCATACAGTGGTCAACATAAATAAGCGATCTGTCTTTTGTGCTTTTTATACCATATGAAAAATATTGTACTATACGAAGATTGTTGCTTCGAAAAGCTTTACCCAACTTCTTCTGTATTTTATAGGTTAAGATCCTAACCTCAACAAGTATTCCAACACTAGTACTGATTGTGTACGGACAGTGGTCTTCGATAGTTGATAACTAAGTTATCGTACTGGTATTTTTCCATTTTGCTGGAAGTTTGCTAACGTAACCCTTATGCTAAAAAAATAGCCTAGCCCGACCAATATAGGTATCCACAGCCTAACGAACTGTTCAAAAGCGCAGGTAAACTGCAGCTAAAACAGAAAGAAGTGACAGTTTTGTTGCAATTTGAATCTCTCGTAAGACTATACGTAGCTTTGTCCCACATTATCATCAGTCCAGATCCAATTTGAAGTGATGACTACCCAAAAAGAAAGCTGAAAACCAGTCTGTAACTAGCAATTAATTGGTTTTTAAGGAACGATAACTTCGTTAAACTATTGAGAAAAGATTATGTTGCTTAAGAGGTAAATATTGGAAAGTAAATTTGGGCTCTGCGAGCGATTTACAGCCGGTGAAAGAGTGATAGTGACTTTCAAATTGATGCCTCTGACTAATAGATAGTTTAACGGCAGGCAGATGCTCAAGTTCAATACCACAGCGCATATGTAATTGCATTGCCTTAGCCTAAAAACAAACTTCAGAAAACCATTGATTTACAGCCTGTGAAATAGTTACAGCGTGGACAGTGAGTCAGATTCGTTCTTAGCCTGATAATTAACGAATTAAAACCTTTGCCTAAAAGATAGCTTAAAGAAAGGTAGGTATAGGTACTCAAGTTCACTTCCGCAGCATAAGTAATTGCATTAGTTCAGCCTAAAACAAAGTTCAGTGAACTTGGCGGTGGAGTTTAAACATTTCAGAAAAATTCTAACGCCCACTTAACCTCAAGTTTAGAGCGATTTTTGTTGAAATGACATAAAGTCCATATAGATAGAATAGAAAAGGCCTTTAAAGAGAATAATATGCTAGGGTATCAGGGAGTTAACCCTCATTGCGACAAGTGTGGCATGCGCCTGAACTTTAAAACTTTTTAAACTTGCTAATACTTGTTAAAATGTTTCCAAGACGAATACTTTTTGTAGCCACTGTATACATACACACAGTGTAAAATCACTGTACATTTATAAACATTATTTATAAATACTTTAAAACACTCAAACATTGAATATATTTATTAAATACGTACATACATACGTACATACGTACATACGTACATACGTACATACGTACATACATACATACATACATAGTATATCGTACGAATAAAAAAATATATTTTTTAAATGCACCCTTAGAAAAAAAGAGAGAGATAGAGAAAGAGAGAGAGAACCCAACTCCACCACCATTACCCATCCAAATAAACAACCAAGCAAACATTTACATTTACATTTACATACGAGTAACATGCACAAAGCGAATGAATTTCTTCTTTTCTTATTTTCTAATTTTTATTATCACTTTTTTTTTTAATTATGCTTTTCTGTTTGTCTTCTTTTATAGCGTAAAACAAAATAAAAAAATGAAAATAATAATTGAGAAGGCATTTAATCCATGTTCCATTTTATGACTTCCTTTGATACTAAATGATGCTCTCTCCAAGCGTTTTTTTTAAGCAATACACAGCAATCCAGTACCTCTTTCCGCTGTTTTTTATTATTTTGGTCAAAAGCAGGCAATGTTATAACAAGGAAGCTATCTTAATACTTGTTTGTTTGTATGTGTGTGTTTTTATGTGATAGGAAAAGTGTGTTAACGAGAGGCAGGAGCTTAATATGGAAAATGTGAAAGAACTTGATTGTGTATTAAAACCAAACGATGGACCTTTTATGAGAATTGGCCAATAAAAATGAATTTTTTTTATAAGAATGGAGAATAAATTGTTTAGCATGACTTTAAAGCACTATAACGTGCTTAATAGCAACGATAAATTCAAACTAGGCAAGGCAGACAACATATTAATCGTTACGATTACACGGAGTATGATAAAGTACGTCTGAAGTCGACACTCATGATATGGGTAGTGTGGGAAGCTAAGCCATAATCCTAACTGGAGCCGGTATGGTCAATAATATATGTAGAAGAAGGCCTCTTAAGATTTAGGCCTCTTATAGTGTGGTCTTTCCTCTCCTTTTTCCATCCCTCTCCTGTGTATCCCTTCTTCTTAAGCACGATTGTGTACAATAGGTCAACTTGACCTTTGAGTCCTGTCCTTAGTACACGTCCTCTAACCTATCTATAGTGTGGTCTACTTATGGTAGTTGTGCCATTACTGGCTATTTACTAACAGCTATGCATACCTACATACATATTTTGCCATTACAACCCTTCAGCAAGGATTACGACCTGGCTTCTCACATCACTTATGTTGTGTGTGTTAATTTTTATACATGACAGGCGGGACGTACAGTTTAAAGTCAACTCCAAACGACAGATTTTTAAGAAACTTTTCATGACAATTTTATTTTATGCTCAGAATTTTTGCCAGAAATCTGCTGAGAGAAATATTTTTTCATATTTCGTTTTTGATGTCTGACCGGGGATTTGAACCGTGGCCTTTCGTCTAATAAGCCAACACGCTATCTACTAGACAACGGCGACTTCTAGCAGCTATACGTAGGAGATATGGAAAGATTTCGGTGAGGTTTGTTGATAAATTTGTCGATTTATGATTCGACCAAGAAAGAACTAAGAAATATTAATGCTCTACTGAAAATAATTTCAATAATACACAGTGGCTATGAGGGATTCCAATGCATGGTATAATATGGAACAAAAGTCCCTGAATCTTTTGACTGCATAGCAGATATACAGCAGGACTGTTCTCTATCGTCGTTTTGAATGCACTATGAACTGATCACGTTAGAAATCCAAAAGACCAGATATTCGTTTGAAGTAGTTTGATTATACGGATGATATAGGTGAACTCTCCCACAAAGTTTGTGGTATACAAAGGCAACTAGATGAGATCTAGAACCGAATAAAGTTGACTTCAAGCCAAGCCTAAATCGAATAAATCGGTCTTAAGCATTGTAAGAAAGAATTTCAATATCTACGTAGCATTATTGCAAATTGCGATAAAACTATAAGGGTTATGGAGAGTAGAATCATAAAGGGTGTGCATGAATTTATGCAAACATATAGAGTATGGAACTTAAACAGAGACAAGGTTTCTGGTTTCTGATTGTGGGAACTGGTTTGTAGATCAATGTCTCAGAAGAATTTTTACAATATTCAGGCCACATATTGCCACATGTACCACAGCAGATATGGAAGATATAATTTTAGAGATTCTTAGAAAAAAATTTGGATGGGTCTGACAAGCCCATCTAATTACTATCTGTGAAAATTTTGTTATCAGGCTCCTAGTTGCCAGGCTCAAGGAAATGGAAAAGAAAGGTAAACTTAGAGAATTTGACGCCCTTCGTCAGAGTTGGCGGCAAGTTATGCATAACCTATGCTCATTAAGAGGTAAGGTAAGGTAAGGCTTGTATTTCACTCATTTATAGGTACATCGCCGTACTACTTGTTATTTTCCAAGTTCCAATACAATGCACTGTATATTTAGGGAGGAGGTGTCATGCATAGCTATTGATCAGAAATAAAAAAAGTTGTCTGGCAATTTAAGAATTTTAATAGAATGTAAATAGTGAAGTATATATTTCGTTAAGTTTATATGCTTTACTGTTTAATTTAATAATTTAAATACTTAAGCCATACATAGACGAACATGGATTGAATGTCTAAGAAAATACCAAATAAACCGTATAAAACTCATAATAAATCATAGTTTTCCATTAAATTAAGTATGAACCATTAAATAATATGCCACTAATACCACTACCATCACCACCACCACCACCACCATTCACTATCATAATAAAATAATTCATGGTTTAATTAATAAAGAATTTTATAAAAGAGGAACATAATTTTTGGTATAAAATTATTATTAATTAAACTGTAAACACCAAGAATAGCAAACTTAATTACGCGGCACACATAATTAACAAACTCTAGGATCATTTTTACACAGTAAAACTTTTAAAGAAATTCTTCAAATGAAAATGTTATTAGAAAATAAATTAGTATATGGTATGAACAAATACAACAAAAAAAAAAAAAAAATTAAATAAATTAAAGAAATTAAAAATATTCATTTTAAATAATTGAATTAATAAATATTATTTACAAGGCTTTTATTTATTTTTTCCTTTCAATTTCATTTGATTGTGCATTTATTTTTTATTAAAGAAAAACCAAAAAAAAAGAAAAAAAACTAAAAATTAATTAAAAAAATTTATTTTGTATATTGTAGAAAAAAAAAGAATAATAAAAGTTGTATGTATGACTCTAACTTATTTTTTTAAACAATTTAAATTTATTGAAAGAAAAAAAAATTTATTAAAAAAAATTAAAAACAATTACAAAGAAAGGCAACGTAAGAACGAATATTGATAAAAAAAAACGTATGATAAAAAAAACTGAAGAAAAACTTTTAAAAGAAATTAGCTGGAAAGAATTAAAAAAAAACTACTTATAAACAAAATATTAAAGAAAAAAAATCAAATTATAGCTAAATTAAAAGAAAATATAACAAAAAAAAAATAATAATTTCCATAATGAAGTTTTATTTTTACGCTGAGGAAGTAGAAGACAAAATGTAAAGGTAAGTTTATGCATGTGAATTTCCTTTAACATTTTTCACATTTAAGTTTGTAATTTATCAATATATGCATACATACCCTCCTTGTATATATTACAAAAATGTTATCTTATTTCTTTTTTATTGCAGGAATCTTTATTGTAGGATTTTATATCCTTACTTACTGCACTTAGTCTTAAACTCAATAAAAACTATCAACACAGGCTTTAAGCTTAAATATTGTAAATGTTGTATCTTTAGTTAATTAACGCACATTATAAATAAATTGTTTAAAAACAAATATGCACTGTTTCTGTTTCTGTTTCTTTTTTTTTTTTAAATAAATTTATAATTCAAATTAAGATTGGAAATAAAGAATTTTACTTTAAATAACTGAAGAAAACAAAAACCAAATAAAACCTTAGAATCATACCAACATGATAAAAGTTATAGTAAAAAGAAATCCATTAGTAGCTCAGTAATAAAATTAAGTTTACTTTATGTTGGAGATCTGTAGCAATACAATTTACTGGTACTTACTGGCACTACAAAGGTTCTTTATGTTATGTTTAACTGGTTTTCACAGCAATTGTCACAACACGACTTAATGTCCTGCATGCTGACACATTAGCCTCTCTATTGTCAGTAGGGCCTTCAACAATACTTAAATGTGCTCTATAAGCATTGATTATTGAAATCACATTTAAAATAGGGAATATATCGAGGAGAAGGATTATCATTATAGAAACGTAATGTTGAGGTAATAAGAATAACACACCTTTGAAAATTCTCTAGAAGGGTCGGAGGTCGACATGGATCATGTTCATATCCTTCATCCGTCCTAGTCTTCAATGTACTTTTCTGAGCTCTCTAAACTCGTATCTAAAAAGGGGTATACTTTACGAGAATGTGGACAAATCCAGTGCTGACCTTACAACATAACGAAATTAAAATCTGATGCAGTTAAGGGCAGATAAAGCATGAAAATTGCTACAAAAATCAATGGAACTGCGAAAAGGGAAAAAAACAGTTGTTAATTCAGTTAAAGAAATAAGGCATACCCAACAGCTTCTCCTTACAGAAATGGACCGGACTAAAAGGATTTATTTCCAGTCGAAATAATCAATTGAAAGCAAAACGGTTTTAGAGACAACATAGAAACGACAGCCTAGCTGAATCTGGGAAATATTAAAATGGTTTTAAGCGCAAACTGTCTGCAAAAGAGAAACTTATTAAGAAAAATAAAAAAAAGGTTGGATAGAAACCATGCTACCCCTGATTTCAATTTGAACATATTTGATAAGATATAAAACGATCCAAATAATTGGACTGATTCCACCTGTCAAAAATTAATAGCTATAAATAACCGGCAGAGTGAACCTTATTGATATTTTCTTTTCGATCGTTGAGAAGATTGTTGAATTTATTTCATAAGATAATGATTTATCACCGCACTTTACATAACCTTGAAAAGGGCATAACGTTTTGCCATTGATTGATTTCGCCAGTAAACTTTCAGTTCAAAGATCATTTGCTTCATCTCAAATGGCTTGTTTACCATAGGATCGATAGAAATTTGTCTTTCATTAACAATGCAGGCATTTTGTTTTCTTTTTTTTTCAAAATCAAAATAAATTAACATTTTATTTGTTTATATAATATATACACCAATAAACTTTACTTTCACTTAAACAACCGATTGTGAAATTCTTCTTCGTAGAAATTTAAATAAGTATGCGCCTATAGCGTTCTCATTTTAGATTTTAAAAGTGGTTATTTCCACGTATGGAATTATTTTGTTTTAAGCAATCCTAAATGCATTTTATAATCTTTATAACAAAACTACTTTTAACTTAAAAGAGCAACTTTATTTACCTTCGGCCAATTTGCTCCAGTGTAGCTTGACATCATCCTAAATCTTTCAGCTCTGCTATGACTTCAGTGTGTTTAACATTTTCTTTTATACTTTAATTCTGTCATGACCCTCTTCCAAGACCCTTGTACATGGTCAAAATAAACTGCCCCTCCAACTTTCATATCGCATTCGCTCTCCTCCTGAATACCCAAAAGTAGAGCAGGAAATATAGCCAACACTGGCCGATTACATAGGCTGATACCCAATGTGCTCATCGGAACCACCACTGCGCGTATCCTTGGCACGCCAAGTGGCTGCTTGACTGCCAAAAAATTTTATAGGTTCATCATTTAGCTCTTCCTCCGGTTTCTCTACAGTACTGCCGGCTTTCGATTGAACTTTTTGTGCCATACAGCGTTGCACTACTGCCATAGACGGACATTGTCTGTAAGAATAATTTTCGTTGATAAATGAATGATTGTGAGAGAATATTCTAAAAGAAATACCTGAATTTGAAAATTTCCTTTATTAATCTTAAGTTATTCATAATTTCTTATTGAATTTTATTTTATAAAAATTGGCTCAAAGAAAATTTCATAACAAAACTTCTAACGAAACTATGTGTGTGTCTTTTTTTGTTTCTAAATGTGACAGCAGCCGCAACATATGAGATTTGCATTGAACAGCTGTGACGTAAGAGTAAACTAATGTGTAACTGGAGTTGCCAGACGGTAATGGAATTGTGAATACAGTAAATGTTATAAAATTTGTGTAGAGATGGCGTTACAATATTAGTTAAGAGATTTGAATATATGAGCATTGGAAAAAGTAACGGTTTTAAAACCACTACACCGCGCTACCTTTAACAAAGTTTTTTGCAGAGTATTTAAAATGAATATTAAAATCCTTATTGAAAACCAATGGACTATAATTTCATCGAGAGAAGTTTATAAGGCCAGGCATGTCTAAATAATATTGCGAAACATTTTACATTATACCTGTCCTAGATATCATGTTACACAGATATTACGAGAGTCAAAGGGTTTGCTTTGCTAAGGCCGGGGAATTTAGTAAGTCCAACAGTGCAAGGTGGTTACATACATAAGAATAACAGCACACTGGCTTTTGTTTTCATTGAATAGCATTCCGAAAAAGGATGAATATAACCCGGAGACGATCATTTATTTCTTGTGCTGGATTTTTACATTGTCTGGGACTAATTTATAAGGCCATTGATTGTTAGATTTCTTTATTTTATCCATCACTGTATATAAAATGAAGTAAACCACTATTTCTAGTTTAATTTTAACTAAAAGATTTTATTTAAAAATAATAACAACATTTCCAATAGAAACAATAAATTTGAATAGCCTAAAATGGCTGTGTGTTTAAGCTATTCAAGTAACACGATTAAAATTGTAGTAAATGGTAATGAAATTTTTTTAAATATGGCTGTACATAATTTGAAAAATATTTTAAAAATATTAAATTTAAATATGAATTTAAAAAATGAATTTTTAAAATATGGCCTGTAATTTTAAAAATTCATTTTAAAATTTAACTTACAGGTTATGAGCAAAAGACCATAAAATTTTTGAAATAACCTTAAAAGGTAAATAAAATTATTATTGAAAAGAAAAAAAATTAAATTTTATAAGAATTAAATAAGCAGACATAAAAGGAACATAATATGCTTTGAAAACAATTTTTGAAGTAATTTTGTTAGAATTTGAAAAACATTTTATAAAATTAAACATAAGATTTTAAAGTTTTGAAATATTTATAAAAAAAAAGCTAAGAAAGCTTTTAATATTTTAAACAAAATTCATGGCTGTTAAATTTCATTTAATATATGAATGAATATAGGAAAGGAAAAAATCAAACTCAAAAAATATTATTTCAATGGCTGCTTAAAAGAATATTTTTTGGTAAATTTTTTTTCCAAAAGAAGTATGTCAGTAATATTTAAAAATGGCTGTATTCTAAATATTACTCTTCTTCTTTCAAGTTAAAAATTTAAACAGTTTAAAAAATTATTAAAAAAAAAGAAAATTAATATTTTCTTTTGTATACAATAAATGATTACTAATATTAGGGCAAAATTTTTTAAACTGAGGGCTTTTATGTTAGATATTCTGTTTTGGGGCTTAACAAGTTTTAAAGCTTTTAACTACACTTTTTCTTTAAATTTTATTTTATATACAATTTTATCAATTTCCAAATGGCATTCAGTAATTATTTTTTATTTAACATTTTTTACTAACAAAGCAATATTATTATTTGTTTTAAAACTAATGATTTTACTTAAATTCCCTCTAATATTATCTACACAGCATTATATGGTATTTTTCTTCTTTCTTTTTAATCTTAATATTTTTTAACATTTCATTTCATTTCATTTTTTTTTTAATTACAATATGGTTTATAAATAATTTATAATTTCTTTTTTTTTTAATTTGCTTGTTCGTTTTATTATAGAAACCTAAGTACGTTGTATATGAAATTTGCATTTAATTTTTAATTTTTTATTTTTTTTTTGTTTTTGTTTTATTGTTGAGTGTACAAAAAGTATCCAATTTTAAGTTTTTTATTTTTTAATATTTTGTTTTTAATTTTGCACTTACTTAACTAATTCCCTAAACATTGTTTTGCTTGAGCATTAATATCTTTTTAGTTTTATTTTTTAACTAAAAAATACTTTATGAATTATATTCCTTCTTTAAGCTTAATTTTATGGGGTTTAAGTATAACATAAAATTGTTTTTTTTTATTTTTGATTTGTTTTGTTTGTTTTTTTAACATTAATTTTAATATGTATTATACATAATATACTTGAAATCTGGCAAATGGTTGATTTCAAACTTCTGAAGTTCTTTGGTTATCGGTTAAGCGTACTTGTGTGGCATCTGCTGTTACACCATTAACCGACACTTGTTGATCCCGCCAGGGTGTGGTGAGTATACGTAAACGTTGTTTTAATGAGCCTGCTGTTGTACACAGCTTGTATATGGCTACAGCCGGTATCATCATTACAGATGAACCCGCTATAGCCCAGCCCAAGCCATTGGCCCAGCCTGGATATTCATATTCCTCATAGGTTAATGGCTGATAGCCTATAAGGCCATACACAATAATAAATAGTATGAAAAAGGGTGCCACAAAACGCCAACAGATTTGCCAATATTTACCGGGCCTAAAACCCACCATATCTTTAATGTCCTCACAGAAACGATTTGTTCCTGTAAAAAAAAATTAAATTTATTTATTTATTTGACTAAAGTAAAATAAATAAATTATAATGGATCTCTAGTATAAGCTTACCATATATCCATGATACGGCTATGGCTTCAAAAAACACCGCCACTAATATCGAATAGCCAGCAGCATAACGATCTAAAAGTTGAAAGAAATAAAAGCCACCCTGTGTACAACTGGCTAAACCAACAACGAAATATAATGAAAATAAACCGGCTACAAAGATTTCACGATTACGACCAATTTTCGGAAATTCATCACTCAAAGCGGTTATAATCGCTTCTGAGCCGCCGAACTGAAATGTAAAAAAAAATATTTTTGAATAAAAATCGAGAAGATTTTTTAAGCAAATAGGTTTTACACACCGAACTATCTAGACCCAAGGTCAACAGCATCATAAAAAATATTAAAGCCCAAAAGGTACTGCCCGGCATTGTGGCAATGGCTGCTGGAATAAACCACAACACTAGACCAGGACCTTCGGTGGCAACATCTTCTATATTTTGACCCGATTTATGAGCCATATAGCCCAAAACCGAAAATATCACAAAACCAGCTACAAAACTAGTGGCTGAATTAATACAACTGGTGAGTAAAGCGTCTCTGAAAAGTGTATTAGAAAAGTCTATTAATCTATAAACATTACGTGCATTTGTGTGTACTTACTTATAAACATTATTATGATATTTATTATAAGAAGCATAGGCTAAAAGTACACCAAAACCGGGACCCAATGAAAAGAACACTTAGTGGCAGCATCAACCCAAACTTCGGCCTTGTAAATAGCATCAAAATTTGGATTTAAATAGTATCGTATGCCATTGCTGAACCGGGCAATGTAATACCACGTATCAGTAGTATAAGTAATACAGCATAAGGAAATAAAGCTGTAAACCATACCACTTTGCCTGATGTGCTGATACCCTTCCATAGTGAAAGATAACAGATTAAATAGACGACCACAACAAGCAGCCATATCCCATTTAATGGCGCCCAAGTCGTGAAGGCCCTCACTTTTGTCCAGTTCCAAAATGTAACGGCTGGCACGAAAAGACAAAGAAAATTTTAAAATAAATTTAAAAATTTAAAATTTTTATAAATTACTTGAAATATTCGGAGGCTGCTGATTGAAAACGTTCACTCGGTGCTACAGTAGTGGCTAAACTGCTGCTCGCATTTATAAATGTTACATTCAACTCCGAGGTAATTGTGGAATTTATAAAAATATCACTTATGTTACCCATTAGTGAGCGGGAACCAGCAGCAGCTTGTTGCTCAAACTTTTTGGGGAGAAAAATTCAAATTTTTTTTGTTTGTCCTTTTTGCATTGATTCATTTATACTTACCGGTCGACAATCTTCCGTATTCCAATAGTTGGCACATGTTGTCCAGGGCAATGATTTAGCAAATGATGCAAAGAAGAATCTCAGGGACCAGGCTATAATAACATTATAATAGAAGTCCACATAAAATGCTATTAACACCACAGCATACCCAATGCCTAAAATTTTTTATTAGAAATTAAAAACATAAGCAAATGATATGTGTTTTGTTATCACAAACCTTTAAATAACGGCACTAAGCGGCCCCAACATGTTATGGCACCTTTGCGATTGTGTTGACCTAAAGCTAATTCCATATAAAATAGCGGTATGCCACCAACTAGTAACATTATACAATAAGGTACAAGAAAGGCTCCTAAAAGAAAATAAAAAACAACTTATTTATAAATGAACGAGTGTTGTCATACGTTGTTATATTTAGAATTACAATTACCAAATGATACATATATTACTAGTACAGGTTATGAAATGCCAATGCCACCTAAAATTAAATAATTTGAGCAAAAGAAAAGAAAATTTTCTTATTTCTGTTACTAGACATCAGATTTCAAGGACCTGTTTGGTGACACGAAAACGAATAAGTTTAATAAACAATTCGTAGTTCACATAAAATGAGTAATGGGCAGTAAGATCAAAGAATTATGTCCAGGAATCTTTAATTGGTTCGGAATTAGGGAGACTCATAATCAGAGGAAAAGACTAGATGTGGCCAAACCGTGGAGGTGGCTTCGATCAGTACTGTTGAATGCTGAAAATATTTTCCGATAGTATTTGGGTCAGACATATTGCAAGTACTAGCTGCCATTTACAGCAACGCTTGGTAAAAAAAAACAATTTAATACCTGTTCTTGCCAACTTGGTAGCAGATGGTTTCCATGTATCCAGGCCAAATATCTTAGCTGGAATATCTTAGCCAGAATGGATGGTATGGATGGGTATTCCCTTTTCAAAGTTTGCTCTTCAGTTATACCTTTAAACCCTTAATACTGTTCCTTAATACTGTCAACTTAAACAGTTTCGAGAATAATAGAGTTGCCAAATGTTGTTGGATAGACACATTGCACTCTGTAAAAATGTATTTGATTGTTGAATTATTTTGAAAGGAATGAATCAGTCTCAGCTCAACAGGTTTGAAGACAAGAATTTTCACCACACCACAGTGATAAAACAAGGTGAACAAATATATAAAAACACAAGGAAATAACTGATGTTCTATCCAATAGAACGGTTGACTTTTGAATTAAGTACCGAACTATTTAGCATTGTTTTAATGCGAAAATATAAGAAAATATTTTAAATTTTTATGTACTAAGTAAATAATAATTTTGT
>QOCX01003071.1:6217-19003 GCA_005959815.1 Sarcophaga bullata
TCAAACCTCTGAACATAACTTGGAAACTTCAAAGTCAATAACCTCTTGAATTTTCTAACAATTGCACAGTCAGTAAGTTGGATGCCTACTAGATATGAAGTCCAAACTAGATTCTAGATACTTTTTTCCTCCGACGTTCAACCGCTATTTGATAGAAGCCGATAGAAGCAGAATGGCAATACAGTCAGCTTTAAAAAGCGATCTTAAAAAATTTTTACTAAAGTTTACAACGAAATTGTTAGAAGGTAAACTCTAACATTGCACTGACCCTAATCTTTACAGATTCTTGGGTAGTGATTTTATGTTTTTTTTATTCTTATACACTCCTGAAGTCGCTGTAGCCTACTAGATAGTATGTCGCCTTAGTAGACGTGAGGCTCGGTTCAAATCCAGTCCCAGACATCTCCAGCTAAAACGAAATAAGAAAAATATATTTTACAACCTTCCCCTCAGCAAATTTCTGGCAAAAACTCTGAGGATATAATCAACTGCCTTAAAAGGTTTATCAAAAATCTTTCGTTCGGAGTCGACTTTAACACACACAACATAAGTGTTGAGAGAAGAAAAATCGTTAACCAGATCCTGTTGATCTCAGAAACATAGGCTTTCATATTTTCTATGATATTTTATAGGCAGTAATAATTATTCGATTTGATTGATTCGAATGATTTCATGTCTTTTATCGTGCGTATAATAACAATTTGATTGGACTGCGGAAACTTTGTCCTGGCAAATTTAGGAGTGGCGGCCATATCTAGACGACGAATATTTTAACACTAACTTTTGAACTCGTTGCTCTACTAGTGTTTGCTCTTATACTTACTGCATTAGTCTAGGTTGTGACTTTTTCTCATTTTACTGATATTTTCTCATAACAGATATGTGTCTTTCAAAACTAAGACAAAAGGAGCTAAAGTTAATTAAATATTTGACCGGGTGTAGACATCCTTCTTTTGTGTTTTTATATTCACAGCAAGTTATTTTGAAATTCTTAAAATGTTCTCCCAAATCATGTTTTAAACTGCATTATCAATTGCTTTATTCATTTAATCACCAAACTTCAAACTTTTCAATATTTTGGTTCAAATCTTCTTCTTTTCAAGTTCCGTGTCATTCGTAGAGAAACCCTTAATTATATTTTACTTAATAATTAAAAAAACTCAAAAAATAAGCATTTTACCCAACAAAGAAAAAATAAAAAAAAGAGCGCCACAACGCTGAAGAGATAAATTTATGAAATCCATTAAAATATTTTGCCTTCATTCATTTTGTTTGTTTTATTTCTAAATTTCATTTGTCTGTGGTTCTTATGACAAGAATTTCTGTTTTAACAATCACATGCTGTACATAAATTATGATTGTTTCAAGATGTATCTGTAATGATGGTTTAAACTTTAAATATTGTAGGATAATGGAAAGAATTTCAATTAAATTGAGATGAAATTTTTTGAGGACAAACCAGATTAAGGTTTAAAATAAAATTATTTTTCTTAAATCATTAAATACACATTAATATTTAAAAAAAAAAAATCAAAACAAAACTGTAAACTCATAAGAAAAAAAAGAAAAAGAAAAAGAAATTTAAAAAATTAAAAACAGAAATTTAAAATAAAACTTCAATAAGTATTCTTCGTATTATAAATTAGCAGGAAGTTCATAATGAGTCGCTGTATTCTTTCCAATACTTCATTGATATTTTTTTTTTTTAGTTTTTGCTTTTCTTTCATTTGTCTGCATATGGCAAGTGGAAGGAAAGTAAAGTTGTACAATTATAGAATTTTTTCTCTTTTCGATTTCTGTTTTTTTTTTTTGTTACTATTTTTGTTCAGTATATATTTGGTTTATATACATAAAATACGAGAAGCACTTCCTTAAAACAACATACTTAAAAGGCAATATTCATAAACTAACTTTCATACACTTGCCGTTCGTTCATGGTAATTGTAGAGTTTTTTCTCTTTTTTTCTTCTTTTTTCTCTTTCTGTGTATCTATTATTTTTGGTATAAAACAGTAGCTGTAGCCAAAGAAATAAGGGGGGAAAAACGATGAAAGAATACAACCCAAAAACTGTTAGAATCGAAATAATAAATAGGTTAGTTGTCGTTGTGATGTTACCCTCATTTCATGACGCTGTGATAGTCGAAAAAATTAAAAAAGATTCAAATACACTCTGAAAAATTATAATCGAAATCAGTTATTCATTATATTTAAAAGATCGAAAAGATAAGGATTTCTATATAAGATTCGTTTGGCATCTAATATAAAATATGTAGACTGGACTCCAAAGCTATTCTTGTCTAAAAAATCCGTAAAAAATTCGAACTATCTACAGAGAACTAGAATTCCAGTTTTTGTGAGAATTTGTGGTAATGACTGTGAAGTGGTTGCGAAAGTTTAGAAGAGTATTCTTAGAGAAAGGGCACAGACTTTTCTTAAATAAAATCAATTTTAGGCTATCAATACTTTCGTTGAAAAATTGCAATAGACAGATAGCCGTGACATTGCACATGTACTCTCAGGATAGTAATACATTTTTTGAGAGGGTAATATAGAGTCCAATAACACTTGCTTAGAATGCCGATCGGTTTGGATCCAATATGTCGATTCTGTGACGATGAAACTGACTCATTAGAATACACTCTTGGGATCTCTGAGGCCTAATGTCTTCCAGAAGAAAACACCTATGTGTATACCACCTATTAGACAGAGATCGCTTTCACCATAATAATGTGACTACCATACTTATATATACCAATACTGTCAATCTAAATAAAGGTGTGAGAAGCTATGTTCTAATCCTTACCAATTATTTACGTATGTAAACAACGGTCAAATGTAAAGAATGCGTCACTTCCATTTATATTTCGATATAAATGAAGTAAAGGGATTCATGGTTTACATTTCATAATATATTCGATTGAATACATTAATGTTTTCAGTGTATTTTGTATGTACGACATATAAATATAAATATATATGTATCTACATATAAATTGTGTGGTCTATAGACTTTTATATTGGTTCCATTAAACTTTTTCTCTCTTTTCATTACATTTTTTTTATTTGTTTTTTAAACTTTTTTTTTTATTCTTTTCAAAACTCTCCCAATATCTAGAGAAAAATTAAAATTCCGCAAACAAACACGCAGAAAAAAAAATCTAAAAATGTTTTCAAATGTATACGAATGTATAGAGAAAGAGAATTCAAATAGAAAATCTGTCGCATTATGTAAAAAAGAAATTTTGAAACGCGACAAATGAGCGCCTTATTTTAGTTGTTCATATTAAAATGAAATGTAGGGGTAAAAACTTACAATTTGGATGCGTTCCAATTGATTATTCGAGGCATAAAAAAAAACAGTGTCGTTTGAGACAAAAACTTTTTAAACTTTATCATAGACAAACGAACAAAAAGTATATGGTGGGCAAACAGAAAGACGGACAGGCGTATAGACACATATACATATGTATGTATACACGAATAAACAACTGAGCTAAACAATATCATCATAGGAGAAGAAGGAAAACTATTTAATAAATGTGAATTTTTATTTTACCAAACATGAAGTAAATTTCGTCTTTCGAACATAATGAATTCAAAATGAAATTTATTTAGAAGTTCATAATAATGATAGCGATAATGACAATGATGACGATTTGATGGTATGGGTCAACACATGAGTATGATGGGCATTATATTTTCAAGTACCAAGACTATTTTCGTTTTCACTCCAGTAATACATGTCGATGCTAAAGATATCTGAAATTAATTGTGTTGTGTACATAAGATCGAACGATAAGCAATTAATCTGGTATTAAAGTGATAAAATCAACTGAATGACAATTTAAATTTTTTTTCGTATTTACTTCAGGAAATAATTGAATTTTGGAAAGATTTTGTGGATGTAAAAACGAAAAAAACCGCTTCTAACACTTTTGACAATTTTTTTGGAGAAATTAATAATTCTACAGATGAACATAAGACGTACAAAAACTTTCTAAAAGAGTGCAAAACGAAAGGGAAAGCTAAGAAACTACTCTGTTCCTTAAACTCACAACAGATCTTGTGCAACATTGCTTCCATACAGAACAATGAAGAGACCATTTCACACTCCCGTGTTTGCCCAGTTTGGACGTTTTCGGCTAGCTATATGTAGCTTATGCATTCATCTGGATATTTTTAAATATTTTTTAATTTTTTTTTATTTTAAACAACTCTATCCTTGTGTCTTGCATTTTTGAAAAATACTTAAAGATTAAATTTAAAGAATTATTTAGAAAATTTTATTTTCATTGAATTTTATAGGCAAATATTGTAATGTTCTAAGCTGAATTCAGATTGAAATTGTAAATAAATTTTCAATTAGAGAAGGGACATACAAAAGATATTTTTTTTAATCTGGAAATCATTTCGCATTTGCTTTAAATTAAACTCAATTTGAAAATGTGAGAGTTGTTTCTCAGGTGAGTTCCTTTCGTTTAAAAGCTGACTTTAAGTCAACAAGAGAATTAAAACTTAACTCGTGCTTGGACTTTGTGGAAATTCTTGAGTGAAGTTATTCAATTTCCGTTTTATGCATGGAGACTATAATTTAATCTGAAATTTAAAAATAATGTTTCATGTCGCCGTCTGCTAAAAGTTTTATCAAATTTATTTGCTAAACAAAAGCTTGAAATAACTATTCTACGCCTTAAGTCTGTTTTACCAGAAACTAATAATACAGCAGGGCCTTTCGAACTTTGATAGTTGATAAGGGTCATCTTGTTGAAACTATATCTGTTAAATTTATTGTCATTTATTCATGATTTAGTAAATCAGCAACATGTGCAAATCATGAAATTGTTTCATCGAAATGGATGGGAACAGTTCACAAACACTTATTTTTAATAGAAAAATCGTATGCAGCAATGAGACATATTTCTGTATGAATAGAAACGTGAACAAACGAAATTTCTGAAATTATGACGATACCAATTCATATTCGATCTAAGAGCTCCCTGTGCATCCCGTAGAAGTTATTTTTTGGTATTATTTTTTGGCGGCGACTTCGGCCATTGAGAACGATGTTGGCCAGAAAATCATCATTAACGACGAACACCATAGATCGAGGATGTGTCATTTTCTTATGCGGTCTTTTTAAGTGACAGTTGTGAGCAGTTATTAAGTCTCTACAGTGCTCTTAAGCCCATAATATGCCAGACTAACGATAAAATTTAGTCTCATTTATGCGCAAGAGTCATGGAAAATTGATCATTTCGGGTTACCGTGATGGACAAATTAATGATATTATATTCCACGGTCTATTCGTTTTCAAATAAGTTTCATCAATTTATTATGAAAAGGTTTCTTTTCGAAATTACGAACAACTCTGGTATGAATCAACACTATTTTTAAACTTCGTAATTTTGTAAGGAACACTTAAAAAGGACTCTGGAACGCGCAAAATGGGCTGGGCCATTCAAAGCTTTTAAGAATCATAGAATATAGACTGAGAGGTCATTGTATATTATACATGTAATCATCGGAAAAAACTTAACACATATTATGTGAACGTGGAACTTTTGTTCGATTTAGAAAAAAGTATAAAAATGTTGAAAAGTCCAATTCGATTCGCTAGCTTACTTTCGAAATGTAATATAACCTATTATGAGTATATTAAAGTAGAATTAATAACAAAAATTTCAACTGAAGTTCCGAGTTCTCATACTGCTTATTTGATTTATCAAAACAACCGATTCACATGATTGGTAATGAACTAGAGACGATATGAGTACAATTGGGTGTCACTGTCTCTATTTGTACATGGATTGGGATTTAAAAAACTAATAACAACCATACATTGTAAGCTTTTTAGGAATTTATTGGCTATTTCTTTCCATATGACGAATTCAATTTTATAATAAACGGAATTCAGTTTTGTAGATTGACAAAAAAAACTTTCAATCCAAAAAAAAAAATTTTAAAAAAAATAATTTATCACCTCAAATTGAGATAATAAGAATCCGTACTTAAAAATTAATTTAATATTCTCATGTTTCTATTCGCATGCTGTGCACCATAAACATAACAATAGCCAACAACAACAAATAATTTATAATAGAATTAAATGAATTTCTTTCAAACATGACTAAATATTAAATATGAGTACAGAAAATAAACACAGAACTAAAGAACAGAAAAAAGAAAACCAAAAAGAAATAAGATTATAACAATAATAATAAAACATACAAGAAAGGCATCATCAAAATGCACGTAAAAGGATACAATACGTAGGCATCAGATATTTAAATTAAAACATTCTATAATAAATAGAATATAATCTATTTATTATAAGTATGTTAATGGTAGATTTAATAACAAAAGTTACAATGCTCTCAACATACTAAACATAAAAACGCAGTTCTCGAACTGCGTATTGGATATACCAATATGACCGCTTTAAATGTTACTAAAAAGTAAGAATATCGACAGTTAATCTATTCAACTGATTGGTGGTTATCACATATGAATAGTTCCAGAAACTTTTTCGAAAATAACTCCTGAAGTTATGGCTTTAATTTTAAACGAATGTATTCAACGATGATTACTCAACTTTTTCGGTTGTATACTGACGATATACAATCTTGGATTCTGAGTAGGAGATCACTGACGTCGTAAACTTTTAATTGTGGAGAAAGAACATCAGAATACTGAATGACACTCAAATTAATATTTTCCATTCTGAGGCAGCATCCATTGGCCTATTAATGTTGCATATATTATTATCAGAACTATATGCCTTATATTGTACCATAGTATATAAGACCGATAAGTCCTTAGTTAGTAGACGATACTGATATCGGGATCTATGCAGATACATCGACAACTTTGACGGTCTTGGATAGTATTTGCGCACATTAGCCTCTCTAATCAAACTATGTCGATATATTATAATGACAGTAAAGATAAAACAGTCTAGATGGCCTACAGATTCCCACTTGATATGAATTAAAAGATTTGGCATCACTGTAATCTCTAGAAATTGTTTGTAAAGTTCTAGATTACAAAAGTTAGTGCAAGTATTTCTCATAATGGATTTTGTTGAAGTTATCATTGTAACAGTACGTTACCTTTATGCTGAACTTATCGATTTATCTTTTACTGATGTTGGAAATGCTCATGAGTTCCTTAGAATTTTTAATTGGATTTTGAAAACTTGAATATGAGAAGAGAAAACGGGTAAATCTTTAAATTAAAAGAGAATTAAAAAAAAGTAAAAACGTTAACAGCTTATTTACATTATTTTTGATGGAATATTTTTGATTTAATTCCTTTAGAGTTGTGAAAAATGAAAAAGATTCGAATAATTTGAGCCTGAACAAAGTTATAGTGAAAGGAAGGGAGCAATACAATAATATTTCAGAAATATACGTTCTGTCTCTTGCGATTTGATGTGTTGCTGGCAACGACTACAGCCAACATTGAGTGTAATTATGTTGAGCAAATCGGATCCTTGCAGGATTAATTAGTGCGCATTATGAGACGCAGTGAAAACATGCGAATTCTAAAGAAAGCATCATTCATAAGTAAAAGCACTTTATGTTCTCTTCTATTGTTTGCGATTTCCGAAAGGAGGGTAAAAGCTCATTATTTCTCTAGTGGTTAAGATGTGTACGAACAAATATTGCTGTCTTGTTTCTCAGTTTCTATACGCATACCCGCATATTTCACTTCTTGTGGTTAATGGAGGTTTTTGTTGTTCTGCTTCAAGTTTGGTTAATGAAACGTACAGACTTGTTTAAGGATACTAAACTGTAAAGAGGAACACTGAAGCTAATTAAGAATCCATGTTTAAACAATGGTTCTTGTTTTCTGTTTCTGTTTATGCTGTTTTTCCTTTTTTTTTATCCTTTTTTAGGTTTTCTAAAGAATGGGTTGATGTTCAATTGTGGTACACAAAACAATGTACACGAAACAGGATAATTAAATGTTCTCTTGTACAATATCAACATACAAACACTCATGCTTGCATAAAATATCATATTTAGACTTCTTGATATTTCTTGAATTTTTAAATACAAATTCAAAGAAAATATTTAATTTAAATACTCAGTCTTTATACACAAAATGCCCAAAATCTATTCATCTTAATACTTGTGGTAGAGTGTATAAATGCAAGTCAGCGACATGGCAATTGACCAAAATCACCAAATCCAATATTTTCCAATTGATTCAAATACTGTACATACCTTAAAACGGTAAGAGTTTCTGTCATAAATATAAAGGAAATAAATTTTATTTGATTTAAACTACTATACTTATACTACTTTGTTGTTGTATAATTAATCACAATAACATATCATCCATATCCATATCATACATAACAGGGATAAAAGATGCTGAACATTTTTGTTTTAGTCACCTGTTAGATGTTACAGAATTCAGAATAATAATTTGAATGAAACTATTCGATCGTTTAATATTAATGATAGGCCTTCAAAACAGAATACGAATATACTTAAAATAGATGATTAAAATGCTAAACAACATGAAAACTACATAAAGGAACTGAGACTTATAAGAACTACAGATCTGATTTTAGGTTTTCCTATTTTCGAAATTAATAAAGTAACTTGAAGTAAAACGTTCGAAGATCGCTAAGGAAATATCTGAGAATATTGTTAAAGACATACGCAATGCATTAACTAATCACTCAAAGTTGCCAAATCACAAAACGCTTTTAATTTGTTTAAAATCTTCGAAATACATCTTCAACGAGAGATAACATTATACACCTGGTAATTGAAATCAGTTAAGTACAATACTTCGATTTTATCATTATAATCAACTTAACCTTGTTTTTTTTTTTTTTTTTATAAATTGCACTAAAATATAATGCATAGAAAAAAGAAAACATTTAATATTTATAAAAACAAAAAAAAACTAATTAAAAATTTACAACATTTAAAATGAATATCATCAATATTGTGTAATGGTGTTTTGAATCACTTGATTGTTTGGAACGCTCAATGCTAAGCTGTATTGTGTATTTCTTCATATATTTTGGCATTCAAACAATTTGATAGCACGAAACCAATACAACTTTTTGGATTTTTACATGAAAATTTCAACAACAAGCAACACTGTTGTATATTCGTTCAACAATACAACGGCTTGTGCAACTTGACCAATTGTATCGTGATGTTCAGCTTATTAAAGTGACAAAAAAAAGAAAAAAAGAAAAAAAGGAAACTGTGTAAATGATCTAGATTTTAACATGTTTTTACAGAATAAATGTTGTGAGCGTACATATAAGAGTTACGGTAAATCTCTGGTCTTTGATGGCTGTCGATGATGGAATGTTTTCGCTGTAAAACGCATGCTTAAAAGTATTAATAAAATTCATTAAATACGATTTGGAGCAATTCTTTAAACATAAAAAGTAAAAAAAATGGTAAAAAAACACGAATTCTATAAAAAACAAAACGGAACGGTTAAACAAAATTTAAGTTTCTTATGTTTTTATGTCATCCCCCAGCAACAACATTGTAATAAAAATATTAAAATGAAATAAAAATACTCGTGAATACAGCGATACACAGATACTTGAGTTTATTGCTTGAATTTCATTCTTATTTCCTTCTCTATTACAAACGATATTTTTATTTCCGTAAGTTTTTGTTTGACAGAAAATAAACCAACCGACCAAACAACCAACCGACGGTCGCAACAACAAATGAGCTTGCGAATGAACCAACTGTTGAGCAGATTTTACGAGACAACTAATGGTGACAATAAAATTAACAGCATTTTCAAGTGGCATTTAAATGACAAGAAAAACAAACAAACAAATTGTAATACTGTTTTATAACCATTAAAACTGGTAGGAATGTGAAAAAGTGTTGCTTTTTTTTTGTTTGTTTTCTTGAATTTCTATGTTAATAAGCCATGTTTTATGCCACATTGACTTACATACAATCGTATATTTTTTTTATTTAATTTCTAGTTGAACTTCTAATTCAAATAAATATTTCAACAATAATAATAATTAAGCAGAAGAGTACAACTAGCATGTGTTGTTACAAAGAAATTCTTGATTAATTTTCTATATTGCAATTGATAACATCAAAAAGACTTTTGCAAGAGAATCTATTCCAAACCCTATTATTTACTAATTCTCCAATACGAGCACTGATGATCAGATAATATTACAGAATTCATATTTCAAGGCAAATTGAATTTAGCCACGACATCAAGAGTACTATACGTTAGAATACACCGAATAAAGAATGCTATGTTTTATAAACTCACATAAATACACCTACAATTGTAAGGACAAAGCCAATTATTCCTTTTAACTATTTATTGGATTGGTTAGTATTTACCGCTTAAAATGTCCTCAATATGATGTTTCTCTGTTCCTTATAGGCATTTAAGAGCAAACGTTCATTATTAATTTTTCGTAAGCCTTCGGCATTTGCAACATAATCCAAGAACACTGAAAAATTTACATTTTAAAACATACTCATATCCTATTGGCCCTTATAATCGAATATCGAGTCAGAATTAAGGTCCAGGTATAATAACCTCTTCAGTTCAATCGTCCAAAATTTATTTCCAAAATTGTTTCATTTAGCAGTTTCATTATCAATTTAATTCAGTCTTTAGTATTCAGTTTATAACATTATTCTAGCATTTTCACAGAATTTGATCAATTTACCTCCATTTACCCAGTAAGATTTTGGTGCGAATTAAATTCAACGGTTTTCGTAGTCGCTAGTTACTGATTGTGTTTGATCAAGCTCTTTTCAGTATACATGGGTAATATTAAATTTTTTAATTCAGAAATAGTTGTTTAAATTTTTTGAAAGGATGGGTTAACAAATAAAATTTGATTTGATTTAAATTAATTTTAAAATCGAAAAAAAAATGCAATGTCATGCCATGTGTTGAAAATTATGGCTACCAACATATTCAATATTTTTATATTTGACAACACTTGTCACAATACACGTTATTTAATCTCTATCTGATAAACCTTTTTAAGAGAAGTTTCGTATTATACTGAGCAGACGGACTGGACTAGACAAAAGTTCAAAAGAGAAGAATTTTATTAAGTTTAAATGCGTCACTACCAATGGATGTATTTGAGTATGTCATATATTTTTCATATTCTTATCACTTGACCGTGGTGAAATTATTTATAAGGTATGAGCAATTCTACAACAAACCAAAAACAACAACAGGTAAATTTGGTTTTATTTCTTGCTTTACTGGCTTAAGAAAAAAAAGTTCCCAAAAAAAATCAAATCATTTGAAATTCACAATGAAGGCAATTTTTAAAAAATGATAAAATAAAAAAAAACAAAAAATTGTATTTAAACTAAAATGCATAAAAATAGTTCATAAAATTAAATACAGATGCATGAAAAAATCAATGAAATTGTGACATGATATATAAATGCATTGTGTAAAGGACTCGTGATGTTAAAAAGGTTGTGCGAAGATCCCACAAAATTATATTTGTTTGCCTCTTCTCAATTGATCTGCAGCAAAAAAAACATAACAAACAAAAAAAAAATTAAATCTTTCCCTTATTCAGTTGATTTGCATTCTGATGAAAGAGTGATGGAGAAAAAGTTAAATTTTTGCTTGTTATTTAATGTATTCTGTAATTTTTGTTAAATAATAAAACAATTAATTATAAATATATATTAAAGTGCATATATAATGGCTAATAATTGCATTGCAACCCTCTTAGCAGGATGTACCCAACACTTATGTTGTGTGTGTTAATTTTATACATGAATTCGATTTTAATTAATAAAAAAAAAGGTCAAAAAGAGAAATTATAGTAAATAACAATAAATTCAATTAAGAAAAAGAGACTTTTTTGCGTTTAATTTGCAGTAGGTTCTTTTGTTTTACGGCTTTTTATAGCAAATTTTGTTAAAGAAATATTATTCATACTATTTATCTGTAAGAGATATAAATGGACAGTTCATTATTTCCACGAGCAATATTATAAATTATAAAACTTTAACTTACTTATTAGGTAGCCAACCGGTGATAAAGAATGATATTTAAACAGTTCATTTTAACAATTTCCTTAATTCCATATTTTTTGTTGGCTTCATGAATTTTAACACGTTCTAATTAAGTGCGAAACTCGAAAATGAATTCGCACTAAAAAAAATGCTCTTCAACGGTTTTGTTATTTTTTCTATAATGCACTGTCACGCTTTGTTAGGTAACCCTTGATACTTGGATCTTACCTGATGTAAAACGTACTTTCAATGACAATTGATAATCTCTAATGTTAGCTTTCGAATTATATAACCTTGATATATATAGTTCCAAAGCATCCTCTTTGACGAATACCATGTCATGAAAGTACGATTCATCTTGGGCGGTCAGAGTATAATTTTTGTGTTCTGTCCCATCAGCCTCCATTTTTTTGTGGTATTCCAATGCTGTGTTTAATTGAGCCATCAGTGTATCGATTCAACGTATCCAGTCAACGTTTCCATGTCCACTCAAAATTTCTGTATTTCTTGCTGAAATTGAAATAAATTAACATTATACATTATACATTATACATATACATATATACATATGAATATATATATATAAACATACATATATATAAACGTATTTTTAATTTAGTCCTACAAACCTAAGATATATTTTCTCATCCTATATTTAAAATCTTTGGAGACGGATGATCATTCAAACCACCTGTGCTGCGAATGGCTCCAAACAAATGCTTCAGCACATCTTGATTTAGGCGGCTTGTACGTACTCCA
>QOCX01003072.1:2875-18986 GCA_005959815.1 Sarcophaga bullata
TGTCTGTTTCGTTCATTAATGTTGTCATTGTGTTATAAATCTTTAAGCTCATTATTACATTTCAAAAAACTATTTAAGATGCAAATATAAGGTCTTTCACCAGAGATTTCCGGACTTTGACAGTTGATTAGGGTTATCAGTTTGGCTCTATATTTCTTTGACAAGGACATTGGCCAGGTCATTATTGTCAATGTCGAGCATCGAGCGAGGAAGACGCTACGTACCATACTGCTCGTGATGCATTGGAGATTCTACGGTACTGGAGATTCATGCCACTTGAAGGCATGGTCATTTAAGGAGCAGGTAATTCGAACTGACCACTGAGATCGTGTGGTTTAACGCCGTTAGACTCTTTTTAATAGGTTTTTTTAATTGCAGGTGAATACTAGTAGTACATAAACCATAGGGGACTTCAAAACCCAATCAGTCAAGTTCAGCCCGATTTTTGCGCTAGAGTCTTGGAAAAGTGAATCGATATGCGCTCCATGCAAGGAAGCCGTAACAGGCATTTGAACAATGTTATAGTCTACACATCACGGCATCAATAGGTCTTTCAAATTAATAAAAAATATGTCAATGATAGTGTGTGTGAAAATACAGTTTATTTTATTTAAATAAATAAATAGAAAGCGCCTAATGAAAGACCCGCTCAAAAAAAATATTTTATTTTTTGCCAACACCTTGTATTTAATTTTTTATTGCTATTCGTTCGTTTTAGGAATGTAAGGCAATCACTTGTAGTCGTCGTAGTTTAGTTATTAGAGGCAAGTCTTGAACTACAGACCTCAACTGCAATATCTTGAACAGAACGATATATAAAAAAAAATATTTCTCCGGCGACTTTCTCCCAGCAGGTGCGTCATTGTTAGTATAGAAGTCGCCGTAGTTTAGTAGGTAGTGTATTGGCTTATTAGACGTAAGCCCCCGGTTCAAACACGAGGCCAGACATATCGATCAAACCAAACGAAATATGAAAAAAAAAATATTTCTTCGGCAACTTCCTATCAGCAGATTTCTGGCAACAACTCTGAGAGTAAATAAAACTGCCATGGAAAGTTTCTAAAAAATTTGTCGTTTGGAATCGACTTTAAACTGTAGATCGCGGCGCTCATGTGTAAAATTAACGTACACAACATAAGTAGTGTTGGAAACTAGATAGTAATCCTAACTGAAAGGTTGTAATAACGAACCATGCATGTATGTATGTAAAGCAATCCCTAAGGAATGATAAAGTTGCCATCTAACGTAATGTAGTGGTGTAGGAACTTTGTTAATTGAGTTCTACGATATTCGTTGTTGATGTTATTTCCTCTGGGGGGGTCAGTGGTGATGAAGATTTTCGTATTGATTGCTTGGAGAGAAATTTGAGTTTCTTAACCATTAAAACATGATGAAAATTTTCTCTTCTCCTTCTAAGAGATTAGAGAGAACCTCTATAAGCACTTCTCTATGCCACTTCCCATTTAAACGAAATCTACAAATATGGATTTGAAATTCAAAAGTGGACAGTTAGAGTGTCAAATTCAAAGACAATGTTAAAAAATTTTTAACTCAAACTCCTTACAATGGACCTCTCTTTCAAACTGATGGCCTCTTTCTCATCCTTTAAACTCATTCCTTTTTTTTTCTTTCAGAGAAGCATCATAAATAATCTTTCGATTGTCCTTTAAATTGTTGATAAATTTATGGAGAGAACAAATTTTTAAAATGTTTTTATTTTTGTTGTTGTCAAAATGTGAAAAAATTCAAACTTTAAAAAAGTTGTTGCCGAAACAATATTGAGCGTAAAAAATTTGAACAAAAATTTTTATGAGTTTTTCTTCTCCTTTTTTTTTTTGAAATATTTTTTCGTTAGAAAAAATATAAGAAAAGAAGGAAAGAAAGAAAATTGTTAAACCCTCAATGGCACGTGTCGATGATTGAATTCAGATATGAAAAGTGTGAAAAATTTTATGTTTTTTTTCTTTTTTCTTTTTTTCGTACAATAACACCAACAAAATTTCTAATATTGTTACTTAAGTAAACTTGAGTGAAGGAAATATGAAATTCCAATACAAATACTACTGCCAGCAGAGCTGGTAAATTGTATACTTCTCGTACCGGAACCAAAAAAATGACATCAAATTTTAATTCGTGCGGAAATAAAGTATGAAATTATTTTAAAATCCATAAAGAGCGGCAATCAAATCAAATTAAAGGAGTTTCAAGGAAAGAAAAATTTCACACTTCCATGAGTTAAAGGCGTACCGATTGAAATTAATTTTTTTTCTTCTTCTCTGTTTCGTTGTTTCTTTCCATACAAAGGTTTTGTTATGAATTATTTCAGGAGGGTCTGGGCTGGTTAACTTACTGGTATGCCACTAAAGTTCCTGTTGGTACGTGAGTCTTGGCTAAGCCTTAAATTGTTTCTTATGATTTATGAAACTAATAAACAAGGGAAAAAGGTTAAAAAAAAGTAACAAAAGCAAAGAGGAAAGGTTAAGAGAACCAGAGATTTATTAACGGAAGTTAAGAATATATTTCAATATGACAATACTTTTTCGGAAACATTTTTATGGTAACTTCCGGAATTGTTTTATTTCTATTTAAACTTTATATATGTGAAGTAAAATTATAAGTTTAATCTTTAATTTTAATTTTAATTAGTAGCAATAATCTTAAGGTCATTCATATAACAGTTTCTGAAAATTTTTCTCCCTTTACTATACCAAAAGAAACAAGTCAATGATGCACCTTTCAGGCACGTTTTATACCTAAAGAAAGCCAGTGTCATCGAAAACTATTATGAAACCAGCCAGTATTTCTACCATAACCAATACAGTCATCTTTCACTGAACGGGTCATACAGATTACGTAACCAGGCCAGCATATTTCAGGCGGGGATTTTTTATATTTAACAAGTTTCAGGCATGGTTGAATCCAGGGATCTACATTCTTTAGTCATGATAGCATGCAAGCAGCAATCAAAACGCTGGGATTTCAGCTTTTCAAATCAAGGGGAGCCCGGAGTTGTATTGGCTCTCTACAACGTGTATGTCGAGACAACACCCGCCTCTAATGGGTTCAGGTCACTACATAGGAGGAAACGAAAATACGTTTGGATGGGATAGGCTATATCTGAGGGGTAGAAGATAGAGGGGATATATCTGTCTCTACAGGAATACTTTTCCAAATTGGAAAAATCAGCATGGAATTTAACAAACCGTGATGGTGGTCCAGCATATCTGGTTTCCGAATTTCAAAACTGCTATATCAAGCAGTGGACAGCGTGAAAACTAAGGAACTACTTAAGTTCGACAAGAGAACAGTTCGCTTTCTAATAGGAATTCTAATGGGACACTGCGCTATTGCTCGGTTTGCCCCACCAAGATTACTGCAGAAGCTACCGTGATGGTGGTCCAGCATATCTGGTTGCCGAATTTCAAAACTGCTATGTCAAGCACTGGACAGCGGGAAAACTAAGGAACTACTTAAGTTCGACAAGAGAACAGTTTGCTTTCTCATAGGAATTCTAATGGGACACTGCGCTATTGGCATTATCTCTGACATGCTCGGTCTGCCCCACCAAGAAAACTGCAGAAGTTGCCGTGATGTGGAGTAAACCATATCACACACCACACCTTTTATGCGAGTGCCCTGCAGTTCAGAAGAGACACGTCATCGGTTTTTGGTGACAGAATGTTTATAGATTTGGATTTGGTGGCGAACGTGCCGGAAGGGCAGCTGGCCGATTTCCCCAGTGCAACTATGTAGTTAACGTTCGAAACACTTATTCTTACGACACTCTTTGTTAGTCCATAGGCGATTTAAAATGTATAAGTTGTTAAGGAAGCTTACAACCAGTGACCTAAGTTCGCAAACACAACTAAGAGGAGACCGAATAATGAGCTAGCAAAGTCCACAAAAGACGAACTTAAAGTATGGATTGATTTTTATGGGAGCTTTCTTTCATCATTTGGACACGATCTTCTCATAAACTGTGGGTATACTCAAGACAAAGACGACCAGGACGTATTTTTGCAAAGTTATTAACTCCATTAATAAATAACTTAAAATCTGGCAACTCGTCAAGTGTGTATGGTCTTGCTGCAGATCTTCTAAGGACTGATTAACTTATTAATGCCAGATTAATTCACTCTCTCATCCGCGTACTTTTACAGAATTGGAAATTTTGCCACGATATACATCCACTTGGGTTAAAGCCCTGGATTATTCTTCTTAGTGTCGCTGACTGCAACTACAACAGGGTAAAGATTATTCTCGTTTAAAAATCCCAGACATACTCAACGTCCCAAGGTTGTATGTCTCGCTGCAAGATCTCTAAGACTGATTAACTTATTAATGCCAATACATTCACCTCTCCTCATGCCCGCTACTTTACAGAATGGAGAATTGCCACGATATAGCATCATTTGTTGTTCGGGTTTGTCGTGTTTGTGGTTAAAGCCCTGGATTATTCTTCTTAGTGTCGCTGACTGCAACTACAACAGGGTAAAGATTATTCTCGTTTAAAAATCCCAGAGACATACTTATCAGACCGGCTGTCGAATACACGCCATCCAAGGCCTCGAGAGATCGCCTGCAAAAAATCAATAAACGATATCCGCCAACTAAAATAAATGTTTTTAACGCCCATTGCTATCGGGAAAAAAGAAAACAAATAAATAAACAAACGAGAGCAATCAGTTAACCTGTTACCATTAAGGTCGATATTATTTAAACGCAATAACGTTGTACCCGTTTTACCCCTTGTTGTGGCTTGACTTTATTTTCTAATTTATTTAATTTTATTGCATAAATTCTTGTTAATTTTCCTTTTCTTTCTTACTTGCCGATTATCACACATTAAGCGACCATTTGTTTTCTTTTATTTTCGTGTTTTTTTTTTTTTTTGTAATTCTTTGTTACCCAATAATGAGGGTCATTAAGTCATTTCATTGTTATTGTGTATGCTTATGTTGTGTGTTCGTTAACTTGGCCATAATAATTTCAATTCATTTGTTTTACCATTAACCACCGGTGGTAATGCGCTGCTACTGTATTACCCCATATTATCAAAGTATCTCAGTGTGTTAATCTTTTAATGCGTTTAGAAGTTCTTCATTTAACATTTCATATTCGTATTCGTATTCGTATTTCCATTCGTATTTACACTCACATCTCTACAGTAACGGTCTATTGAAGTGCACGGATGTTCTATAAAAATAGTGTTCGATGTGTGGTGACTTTATCATGGTTCGAATGGTTGGAATGATTTTATTTCCATTGATTTGACTTGCTGTTCTAGAGACAATAGCCGACAATTTGTTATACAATTTGTTTTAGGTTTGCGGTGGTGGAGTAGGAGGGGATACTAACAATTAATTCATTTACGAGAAATAAAATGTCCCCCTATTTATATCTCCAGGGGTATTGGTTATTACCGGAATTGACCATTAACTCAACATTTATATTGCCAATGGCTTTAATGGTGTCATCATAAGATTTGTGTCTGAAAACCTTATTAACGAGAGGTAACATTAAAAAAAAATTTTTAAACATTTTTTTTTCTGCATCTTTGTGCAAGGTAACACGTAAGACTCAAGCAAATGTAGTTCGAATTAAGTAAGAGCCATGTCGAAAACAGCAGTGATCTAGGCCATGACGCCTCGGTCAAATTCCCCAGGTCAGACATGCTCAACAGAACGCAAGCCATGAAAAAATATTTTCTTCGGCGACATTTCCTCGTATGGCCAGTTTTCTGCAAAAACTCTAAAGGATAAATAAAAACTGGCCCATGAAAAGTTTTTCAACAAAAGCAATTCTTTTTTTTCTTTTTTTTGTTGTTGTTCGGGTCGACTTCAAGGACTGTACCAGCTCCCGCTTATCATGCGTATAAACCATTAACACAACACCAACGTGGGTAAGTGGTGGTGGAAGAACTACGGGTCGTAATCCCTAACTGATAGCGTGTAATGACCAACCTTATGTATCTGTTCTGGTAAAGTCTCAGCATAAGTTGGCCTTCAGGCGATTTAGGGTTTACAAATGTGGCTAACAGTTTCTCATGTAAGACAGTAAAATCAGTTTGAAACAGATTAAATCTCACCCTTAACAAAAGCACGTTTCTGTATTACACATTTATTGTGTAAATCCATGGTAGAACACTACATAGATTGGCATAACAGAACAGAGCATACATGCTCAAATGCCTGAGAAGTAGCCTAATAACTCGTCATTTAGATACGAAGCTTCATCGCCAGAAGAATTACAGTGAGCACGGTTTTGGGTTAGCGGGTGTCGCGCCACTGGTTATTTCTCAGTTTCAGCGTCTTCATTCAGAGACCTATTGTCTATTATTCAAGAAAAGCGCGGGAGTAACAAAGAATTCAAGAAAAAAAAGAAAACATAGGAATTAGTTACGGCCTCAAATGGCAGATTGTTTGAGATCGATAGATTATCCCTCTAAAGATATCTCCCTAGCTTATATCAATGCAATTAACAAAAAATCTATTTCGTTCTGTTGCCCTCATCTATATAGCCTGATAGAACATCACAAGGATATCTCCGTATTCTATTTTGCAGGATCTTATTGCCTAAAGAGGCCAGGCAGTCAGTTTCAAGTACTCCCATAATTATCCCCATCAGCCACTACACATGCTTATAACTTGTCTCCTCGTCCTTCGCTCCTCGCTCTCTCGCGTAAGACATTAGATTCTTGCAACCTTGCCAGTCCGTTGCTATGTCTTCCAATGCGCAACGATTTGCTGATGTGAATCGAACTTTTCCCCTTATAATTTCAAGAGCAGAAGGGCTATTGATGATTTCAATGACTCTCCTTCTGTTGTAGTTTCCAGCAATCTAAGAGTTTATTCGAACCTATCCAGAATTTTATATCAAACCGAAGAAAATTTTTGTAATTTTCGGACAGTCAAATTGCCTTTACGGTGCCAATTCAATTGCGGCAACAATATTGAGTGACCCATCCTAAGGGAATTCTTAATACCTATTAATTACATAAATACAGACAGGATTACGACGTACCTTCTCACACCACTTTTGCTGTGTGTGGCGGAACTCGACTCTGAACGACAGATTCTTGAGAAATTTTTCATGGCAATTTCATTTACTCTCAGAATATTTGCTAGAAATCTATTTTATATGGAGATGTTTGGGATTTGAACCGAGGCCTCACGTCTAATAAGCCAGCACACTACCTATTGGGCTACTGCTGCGTCTACATTAGCTGCGAATTGCTACGTTTTAACCTTCAAAAACAAGCATTTCCAATAGATTCGAAGATTGCAATAAAAATTGTTCCTTAAATAGAATTCTTAAGGCTCAAGATGTCGTGATTGATTAAAAAACACAAGGTGATTCATAATATTACTGCAGCTAGAACCGTTCAATTCAATTACTGAAAAAGAGGCTAAAATAACCGCCGCAAACAGAGTAACATGGTCACACTGTGGTGTTGACTACGCNCTTTACATATGTAAATGTATTCTGTTTTAGTCACGAGGCGTTTGCAGAAAAAAATTTTTACGGTCACGTGAATTGTGGTACATTTTTCTACTTCGTCATATCACTTGCAAACAATGAATTTTATTAACGAATTTTTTAAAAAATTAAATAAAAGGACAACAACAAAAAAAAACCTTGTTTTATATTTAAATATGCATTTAATTTACTGACCACATACACTGGTTAAGTACAGATAAGCTTAACACGAGCATAGCATCTTCTCCACTTCAACTTCATAAAAAAATTTCCCAGAACGTACACTAAATTATGGCCGATTCTTTTATGTGACAAAGACAACAACAACAACAAAAAATGTATAAAATATTAAATTAAATATTATAGAACATGTTGGATAATGTTGACCGAACCATACCATACAAATTGGTGTTACAAATATCGTTTAAGATTAAAAGAAACAAAAAAAAGAACGATTGCATCAAGCAACACTGGCCAAGGGATGATGATGATGATGGCCGTTTAAGAAAGAAAAAAGGGGTCACAAACTGTATGTGCATACATATTCTCATCATAACCTTATAAAATGATTTATTTCGAACATATAGGAGGGGAGGAGGTGGTTAGTGTAACAAATCATAAACGTGTTCATTGACTACTATCTGTCGTGTCTGTCTGTATGGTNTATTTGGAACATATAGAAGGGGGAAGGGGGGTGGTTAGTGTAACAAATCATAAACGTGTTCATTGACTACTATCTGTCGTGTCTGTCTGTATGGTTGTCTATCTTTATATCTGGTTGACTGACCATCATGACCATCATCATCATCATCATCATCATACAACATAAACTCACATATCGTAACAGGCTTCATTCGTGTTGCTATTTCTGGTTATCATTCTGTTTGATTTCGTTTAAATATTATTAGCCATTGCATAAGTAAGGTTATGTTTGCTCATTTGTATCATATTCTATTTATTTTTGGGGTTTCTTTATGATTTTCTACTGTGCACACACACTAAGAACGTATTTAAATATTTGATCAGGGGCGTACTGGTAACAGTTATTTATAGGAGTCGATTATAAACTTTAATAAAAGGGGTAAGGTTTACAGGAATACAAGAGTTGGACAGAAACTGGCGTGTATTGACATAACAGGGTCAATATTGGATTTAAGTTCACTGCACACGGCAGTTGAAGCTGGAGTTGAAATCCGTTAGGGGAGTTTGTTATCTAAGGAATCAATTGTCTGACCTTTCCCTCCTTAACTGTCAGATTGACAGATTGATTTTAGGAAGTGCTTCCAAACGAAAGTTAATAACAAAATAGGTGAAGTAATCTTGAAACTGCATATTCTCTTTTAAAAGAGAGTTTATAAAGAAACTAGCGTGTGATGGCATAACAGGGGCAACATAGGATTTAAGTTCACTGCACTCGGCAGTTGGAGTAGAAGTTGAAAGTCGTTAGGGGAGTTTGTCACCAAAGGAATCATTTGTCTGACCGCTTAACTGTCAGATTGACAGAATGATTTTAGGAAGTGTTTCCCAACGAACAAGTAACAAAATAAGTGAAGTAATCTTGAAGCTGCATACTCTCTTAAAAGAGATGGGTCAACAACGGGTCCTAGAATAGCAGCAAGTGTTTTTAGTCCTGAAATTAAATATTACAAGCGTATGGGATTCAAAAAATATGCTCCGTTTAAATTGGATAGGAGACAGGAAATAGCAATATCATCTAACAGTCAGGTCAAACTACACTTACTCAGTATGGGGATTGTTTCGAGTCCAATATATAGATTCTGTAAAATGAGAATGCATCATCGGAGCGCATTCTTGGAAACAGTGTGCCATTAATGCACCACAGCAGGAAATTCTTGGGTACATATCAAGTGCTAGGCATGGAATTGTCGTTGTTGATACCGAGCAGCACTCTGAGATTTGACAGGGGAATAGGCTTGGAGGAGACTTTTTAGGAATATCCTATAAAGTTGAAGTGGTGAAAACGCCTCTTTATTACAGTGATAATAGCTGCGTACACCACTGAGTTTATAATGGAAAGCTAGGATGTCACTTCTTTTCGTGGAAATGGTCACGAATGCAATGTTATTGCATTAAATGAACAATGTTTTCAAGAATTTTATAAATTTTCCACAACGAAGATTTCCTTCTTAGATGTTGTGTGTACCCCTTTCTTTCTAAGGACACTGTGTTTTACCGACCTCTTATTCGTTTTTTTTTTGGTTTCTTTTTTCATAAATTTTACAAAATATGTGTGTAGAAAAGGTCAACAAGCCAAGTTGAGTAGATGTTCAAACAAGTAAAAGACTACCAAACAAGCGTAATAATATCGGGTAACAAAAAAAAATATGAACAATGATAGCCGCTCTGGATGGATAACACGTAAGTGTTAACAAATATTTAAAGGGTGTTGCCAGTATCTTAAAAAACTGTGCGGACATCTACTAAATTAAACGAATGTTTGAATGTGAACATATCACATCATGTCCGTGTATTCGTGTGCAGTGCAACAATGTTTAAGTTTGCATATGATGAGAATGGGAAAAGAAGAAGGGGTAGAAAGGAGAAGGAGTTTCATATGAGGGATGTTGAACATCCATTTAGAGAATTTAAATTATCTTTTATGAGAAATCTTGAACAAAAATTCTCAAACACACACGTACGAACTCATGTCCATTTTATACTGTACGCCATGGATGGCATGACATAAAAATGTGTTCGTAAAGGCAACAAAAGGATTTTAAACAGAAAATTTTATCAAATCACGTGTGAGTTTTAAACAGTTTGAAAGATTTTAAAGAATTTCACAATTGAATAGGTTGGATTCATAACAGAAATGTAACACTTTCATAGGTAGTCACCTTTCCGAGAGTTCTTCTATAAGTCACTCTGTCCCTTATGAACTTTATTAGTCTCTATACTTTATTATAGATTTGTGTAGCCCTTCCTCTTCCCTGGCTTTGATAGAACTTGGTCAGTACAGGAACTGCGTTTACCTGTGGCGTCACAACGTGCCGCTATGCGTGCTTAAGGGAGCTTTTTGATACCTGAGGCTAGCACTTTGACCTAACCTAACCTAACCTTATTATGGATTTTCGATATTTTTTCACAGTTCGGGTTTCTCTAGCAGTTTTGACTGCTATAAGTTGACTAAGTAGTTTTTTATATAAAATCGCCGTAGCCTTCTAGGTAGTAAGTTTCTATATTAGACTCGAACACACAAACATACGTACATAATTGACCATTACAATCTTTTAATGAGATTTACGACCAAACTTCTTATTTTCATAGGTTCATAAGCAAAATTGCTGAATTTCGCTCAGAAAACCCACACGTGGTCTTACAGAAGCCAATGCACTCATTACGAGTGACTGTTTGGTGGGGCTAATGGAGCAGATGTATCAATGGCCCATATTGCTTTGAAAATAAGGACAGTGCAACCATTGCGTTCAAGGGAGACACCTATCGCATCATAATAATCGATTTGTTTGTACTCGCTCTTCATGATATTGGTGTGAACGATGCCACATTTTATGCCACCATCAATTTATGTGGTCAAACGTTTGATGGCCGTTTAAATAGTCGAAATGGTGATGTCAATTGGCCGCCAAGAAGCTGCGATTTGACACCGTTTTACTAGTTTCTGTGGAACGCCGTTGAAGAAAAGTCTTGTGCCTATCAACCAGAGACAGTTGAGCATTTAAAGGGCAACATTCGTAAGGCCATTGTCGAGATACGAACCCATACATGCGAAAAAGTGTACGAAAGTTGGTGCGATTGAATGAGGTACTATGAGGCCAGCCGCGGCAGCCATATGAATGAAATAATATTCCATTTCTAACCGGAACTATCATACTTCACAACAAAAATAATAAATTTGACCAAATTTCAATCCGGTTTTGTTTTATAAAATTTTTAAATTTAAACTTTTAAATCATCCACCCTATATTTTTCTCTTCTTTCGAACACTATAAATTTTAAATTGATAATGCCGCCTGAGTGTAACTTATCTAAGAGGGGAATGTGAAAACTTCTCTTGTATTCTATTTAAAATAATTCTCATTATAATCCCCTTTTAGTGTTTTATTGAAAAGTGCGTTAATCATCATTTTAAAAGACAAACATTTTAAATATTTTCCAAATAAATCAAGTCATCCTGGTCTTTCACAGATAAGATATGCTATAAACTATATTAAGTTACTCTCGAAAGGCTATTGAATCTCTTTTGATTGCTTAGAAAAAAGCAACCGAAAAACATTTTCTTCACTAATATGTGAACTCATTAGGCTAATGAGCTATTATGGCTGAGTTGGAGTATGTAATTCAACATACAACAGTAAAGTCAAGACATCTTAAGTAGTTGGAAAACTTTTTCTTTCTTTTTTTTTTTTTTTTTTTTTTTGGATGACGATGTCAATATCATTAATTATCCATAGAATGGCGTGTACTTACCATTGAAATAAACAAAAAAACTTAACAAAGTGTGGCATCCACTTATAACTGATAGTGTGTTATAAAAATGTTAAAAACAAATCATATCATCATTACACTGTACTACACATAATTATACACCGTACTCCAATTCTATTTCTTTAAGGGTCTAAAAATTGCGACAGTACTTAATGTTTTTCCCTTTAATTCACTTACTATTGCTGGCATAGAGGTTCTCAAACTCAAATTGCAGTACTTCCTGGGTAATCCTCTATGATTTTTGTTCTTCCAAACGAATTGTATTATTGTGGTCAGTATACTCTAGTAGATATTGTGTTGGGTTGCCAGACGAAAGCTCGGAATTAAAACTGCAACTCTGACGTATTGCTATAAAAAAGCGAAAAATATTTCTTAAACCTCCTCAAATTTATCATTCGAAGTCGAAGTTAAACCGAAGATTCCGCCTCTCTAATAGCGAAGATTCCGCTATTAGCACACACACAATATGGTACATTGTACATACATAATTGGCCATTACAACCCTTCAGTCAGGATTATGGCCTAGCTTCTCACACCACAATTTTATGCAATGAGCGGCGGGACTCTAACAGTTAAAAGTCGACTCCGAACCGAACAGATATTTTTTTGAGAGAAACTTTTCATGGCAATTTTATTTACTCTCAGAGTTTTTGCCAGAAATCTGCCGAGAGGAAGTCGCCGCAGAAATATTTTTTTCATATTTTGGTTTTGATGTCTGACCGGGAATTCGAGCCGTGGCCTTTCGCCTAATAAACCAACACACTACCTACTAGACTACGGCGACTTCATGGCCAATAGTGTATGTAATATATATATTGCAGTTTGGTTAAGTTAGATTTGAGGAACCGTGATACTTTGTCTATTGTGACAATTACAATTACCTATAGTGGTCAATGACACAATGGTCCCATTCTTCCTAGAAGAGAGAGAGAGAGAGAGAGATGAGAGGAGAGATGTAGAGTAGAGGATATTGGATGACAGATGATAGGGGAAATTTTGAAATGTGGAGAAGTGGTAGAAAAGGAAGAATATAAGAGACAGAGGAAAAAAAATGGACCACAAACGTACTACAGACGTACTGCTACAACCTTGATGCCCTAGCACTTCTCAACCAGCTCAAACTATGTATGAATCTATGGAGAGCCTTAATGTTGGCATTCGACAAAGAGTCCAAACATTTGAAGAAACTCTTGTCCAGGGCATTCAACCTCAATCAACTAAGAGCTGAACAGTTGCAAGTAGGTGTTCGATAGTTTCCCACTTTTCCTCATCGCAAATTACCCTGCCATTGTCTGGCTGGGATCTGTTCGAGATAAACGATCTAGCCTCAGAGTGCCCTGTAATGAAACAGATAACTAACCTTAGACTGGCCTTATCTAAGACCAGCAGCAAACCTGGTTTATCACTGTCTATAGCAGGCCGTAGATCTTTCGATCCACCCCCCCACCCCACTTTAGCCTCTATTCTTCCCCCCTGCCCCATCCAGTGATGAGGCCGTAGAAGTGGCAGATTGGAGCTATTAAGGCCTTACGAATTTCTTCTTTGATATCATGTTTTCGCTAATTTTATAGCAACATCTGAACGACGTACTTGAAGAATCTTTCATGACGAATACATACTTGGCACCAGTGGGGCATGAATGCATCCCAGGCAGAAACACCAGGGTCCATATCAAGTGCTAAGCAGTGAATTGTTATTGATGAGTTGTCTGGGGAATACGATTGGAGTGGTATACCCTATAAAATTTGAGGAGACTACTATAGATCGTATAGTCACAGTCACTTGGTCACCTCTTCACGACAATAATAATACACCTCCTATCTAAAATAGAAATCTACGTTTTTTTAAAAAACTAGAATCACCCTGTATATTTGCATCTCTGATTGTATTTAATTTCTATTTAAATTGCCTTCATTCAACACGATAACCGAAATTGTTCCTTTTAGTCTATAAAAGTGTAGTAAAATCTCTCTCTCTCTTTCTTCTTTGGTTTTAAGAGCTCCATAAATGCCTCTTAATATTTAATACGAAAAAAATCTTTTTTTTATCCCGTTAGAGAAAACTAATACAATCTTTATAAAGCGAGGAAAAAACATATTTTGTGCAATATAAAATAGAAAAATGTATCCACACCAAATAAATAAAAGGTTTTTAAATGCTTTTTTAGGAAATATTATGATGTTGGTGTGTGTCGCTGTGTAATACATTTAAACTTGTTTTTGTGTATTTTACGAGGTTTTATACTGACAGTCGCTACATTACGAAATTAAAAATTTGAATAAAAAAATTTTAAATATATAGGCTTTAGTTTTTAAATCAGTGCAAGGCCATATTTATTTGCTTGGGGAAAATTATATTTTGTTTGCTACAATCGGTATCTACAATAAATGTTCCAAAAGAACCCTAGCATACACATAATTGGTCCTACAAACCCTTTATTTCAGGATTACAAATCCAGCTTTGTCAATCATCCAGTTGTAATATGTTAGTTTTGGTCCATAACAGGCGAAAGCAACCATTAGGTGTTGACTTGAACGGACGTATTTGAGCAACTTTTCATGGCAGTTTTATTTACTTCGGAGTTTTTGTCAGTCAGCTGCTGACAGGTAATCGCTGTAAGAAATATGTTTTTAATAATACGTTTTTCCAAGATATCTGAGCTGTTGTTTGAACCGCGGCCTCACATCTAATAAGCCAACACACTAAATACTGGACTACCGTGATTTCCTATGCTGTGTGAAAAAATAAGTCATCATCTCTTACGGTGAATAAAATGCTGAGCTATAAATCTGATCAATCCAATATTTTAATCTAAGTTCAGCCTTCTTTCAAATCCTCTTAACCAAACAGAGAAAATAACAGTGCCAACGAACATTATACAAAAGACTTTTGAGAAAGTGTGGATTCAATAAAGTAACCCAATTGAAATAACATTTTCGAAGAGGTTGCCATTCAATCATCCTAGAATTTTCTTATGTTTAAAGGGAAAAATTTCATTCATAAAATTAAAACAAAAATAAAGGGATCGGTTTGGTGATAATCAAGAACCATGAGTCCTTTAATTGTTTTGTGTCTCCTGCTTATCTGAAAACGAGAGGGCTAATAGTCTTTCTATATTAGAATCCGCCTACTTTGCAGCTATTTCTAATCGTGATCTTTCAAAAGGGGCTGACACAAAGATCGGGGTCAGGGCTTTTAGAAGACTATCTACGATGACTTGTTGCTAGGGATTAATAAGCCCAGCATGAGATTGGTGACGGAGACCGTACGGAGTATTGTGATTGTGCTACAGATAACAGAAGCGTATGAAGATTACACTGTATGTGCCGATAAAAAGGATTTGAAGCCTATAGACCACCTGTGCTGTAACTGTCCAACCTTTGATAGGAGAAAGATAAATACCCTGGGAATAGAATTCTTTGGGAGTTTGAACCCTTTGCTAAGAACAGACTTTCGGGCCTTCCTAATTTTACTAATGCGGCTGTGGGATGTGTTTACATTCATTCTGTCGTAGCTGATGTGTTCTCTATTTAGATGTTCTTATTTTCTCTATCACCATCTCCTTTTCTTCTCCTTTTCTTTTTTTTTCCATCTCTGAGACGAGCACAATGGCTTCACTAACCTGCAAGAGTATTATTCTTACTATCCATGGTTGTCGAAGTCACAGTACTCTAGTAGTTATTGTATTTTCTTATTAGACGTGAGGCCACAGTTCAAAAACCACGTCAGACATCTCCAATAAAACAAAATATGAAAACATATTTCATAGGCGACTTCCTCACAGCAGATTTCTGGCTAAAAAAATTTTCCTTGAAAAGTCTCTCAAAAATCTGTCGTTTGCAGTCGATTTTAAACTGTAGGTCACTTATATATAAAATTAACACACACGACATAAGCGGTGTGAAAAATTAAGTTGTAACCCTTGAAACCTACTTGAAGGATTGTAATGACCATACTTATCTGGATGCATACGGCTTTATAACAGAGCGGCATCGGCTGATATATCTGTCAGATATTATAAACCAACAGTAACATCCACCAATGCCATGAAAAATTTCTTATATCTGTCGTGTTTAAAGTCGACTCCGAAAGACAGATTGTTTTGAGAAACTTTTCATGGCAATTTTATTTACTCTCAGAGTGTTTGCCAGAAATCTGCTGAGAG
>QOCX01003073.1:0-18984 GCA_005959815.1 Sarcophaga bullata
TCTCTCAATTTGAATACAAAATGGAAAATTTATGTTTTAAGTACAGAAAGTTTATTTAAAGGTTCCATACAGGAACGGTCAATTATTTGTATGAACAATAAGCATAGAAACGAATTAAGAAAATTAAGGAAGAAATTTAATACAGAAAAATTAATAGAAAATTTTATATTATGATCACATTTTGATTTACAAAAATACTTAATTAAATAAACTATAAGTAAAGTATACTCTCCGTACATTTACTTAACATTACTAAAATAAAAAAAAAATCTACAAAAAAATTCTAAAAAATTTGATCACAATATTATTGATAGAAATCGCAGTAGTTAAGACAGCTTGGAGTATGGTAGTTAATGATAGAGAGGAATTCAATTTCTTTCTCTTTTTATGGTTCTCTGTATGCTGCGGGTGTAAACTTTTTGAACAGCTTTATCGACACCATATTGGTGACGTAGAAGCGAGGAAAATTTAAGTGTCTCCGGGCGGAAGTCCTTGGGCAATATAAGTTTGGCCTCGGTTTTGCCAATTACATCCTGACAATTCATGAAACTTCATAACTTTCCTGCAACCATATAATTTGCATATAATTGATGCGATAACGGGGTTCGGGCTTTTCTCATTTTCATATTAGATCCTCATAATGGCACATTTCGTTGCATTGAGGTTCTAACAATCTATAGTTTTGCTCTGTTTCCGATTGGACTTGTGTTTGCTCAAAGTGATCTTTCCTTGCATCCTCGTCATTGTTAAGGCATGAAGGCTCCAAGCTTTGATTGTAGTCATCGTTACATTTTTCTATTGAAATTGGATTCTCTAAAAACATTGCTCGATAAACTGGCTGCTCTTTAATAGCGCAATTCTGACGAACACGCAGCATTTCTTTTTCAACCATACGAATTTAATTACGTATGGATTGACGGGGCATGATATTCTGTTCAAAGTGTGGGCTGTCGAAAATGTTTTCCATTGTCAAACGTTAGAAAAATAATTTTTTTTTTATTCTTTAATTCTGTGTTTACTGCTTACCGAACGGTAGGGTGATGAATGTTCATCAATAACTCATGACTTTGCTTTTATACTAGTTCTGCATTTTCTTATTATTTTTACCAATGCCCGCCATATGTTTTTATGGCATGAGGTTTGAGTGAAGTGTGCCTTGTTTTTTACCCTTTTCTTCAGTAGTGTGCAGTAAAAAATGCTCAGAATTTGTTTGCTTGTTGTGCGGTTTAAATTCGTTAATTTTTTTTATGGCTTTTTTTATCAGTCCTGGGAATTCCTAAAAAAAATAGGCAATAACAGCATCACGCATAAATATTTTGCTGGAACACTGTGATGACTCTCGTCTTTATTTGCCTGCTGTTCTCAGTTCAAGAAAAATCGTTACAACTCTTCTAAGTTCGTTTATTTGTTTACGACTTTTGCGTGATTTTGGTAATCTTTTGCCTTTCATTTCGGGTTTCTATTTTAAAGAAAAACCCTGTGAAGTTAATTTATTTATGACCTGCGAAATTGTGATGTTTTGTTGTCAAAATTGGTTTGAAATTCCTGTAATTATAACGTCATTAGTAAGTAAACATAGCAATCCTTTTGAGCAACTCGCTTGAGTTTTTCACTGTGACAGTTTAACATGCGCATCCTCCCGCTAAAGAACTGAACTGAAGGAACTTTGTTCTGCATGTCTTCATATCGGAAGATCTGTTTGGACTCTTTTCAAATGGGCTTGTTATCCCATCTTTCTTTTGAAAATTAATGAAATCGGTCCAACTATTTGTAGAGAAATTCCAATTTAACTTTTGAATTCAATTCTATTTGCCGGTGTGTGTAAGCTTTGTTATTACCTTCAAGATTTGCTCATCCAGAGGCTCATGTGCTGGTAATCGTTGAGTATCTCGCTACACTCCCTATGAGACACACGCCATTCTTTGGCAATGTTAGATATACACACTATATAGGAATCTAATGACGTCTTTACATACACAAATAATTTGTCATTACAATCATTCAGTAAGGATGAGGACATAGCTTTTCATACCACTTATGCTGTGCGCGTTAGTTTTATACATGAGTGAAGGGACCTACAGTTTAAAATCGACTCTGAACGACAGATTTTTGATGTTTGAAGCGTGGCCGCACGTCTAATGAGCCAACAGTACCTAATACCCTACGGCGGCTTTTAGCGGCCGCTTTACTGTTGATAAATATTGGATACATTTTCATTCGATATACTCCGATATCAGATACGCATGGCGGCAAACTTTATGGCTTTTAATTCAGGCTGACAATCTAAGAATTAATTGGATCTGTCATAGTATACTTGAATGGAGTGCTCTGTGATTTTATTAACCATTATCGTAATAGCATCTACTTGACCAACCAAGTTTAAATATCGTGTAGCCAGTAAGTAGTAACTTAGCAAGCTATACCCAAGATTTAGTGGCACAACCATCGGACTCTCTTATAAATTAATAACAAATTAATGGATTTCAAAACTAGCCAAAACGAGATAGTACGGTTATCGGGATCATACATACATAATTGGCCATTACCCTTCAGTTCAGGATTACGGTCTAGCTTCTCACACCACTTATGTTGTTTGTGTTCATTTTATACATGAGTGGCGGGACCCACATTTTAAAGTCGACTCCGAACGACAGATTTTTGAGATTTTTGAGATTTTTCATGGCAATTTTATTTACTCTCAGAGTTTTTGCCAGATTTACTCTCAGAGTTTTTGCCAGAAATTTGCTGAGAGGAAGCCGCCGAAGAAATATTTTTTTTTTCATATTTCGTTTTTGATGGCCTTTCGTCTAATAAGCCAACACACTACCTACTAGACTACGGCGACTTCAGTTCTCGGTATCATTGCTGTGAATTGAAGAGAATTGAATCCATTATGTGCACGCATACGAGTCGCATTGGTCTTGAATATCTAGTTTGATCAGAGTAAGTTAGATCTTATGCTGGGTATAGTGTAGGTAGGTAGCGGTGGCTGTTCCACAAAGGAATTCGGATGGATCCACTTAGGCCACATAGAGCCCATTGTTATTTCATGCTAATAATATACCCTAAACTACCAGCGCACTCATAATATCAATATATTCGGCATTAATGGATCAATTCAGATACCATTCCACGTTATCATTCAAATTCGATGATATAACGAGATCTGAGAAAAAAAATTATTTGCCGAGTTTCAAGGGTCACTGAACGGTGATTTCAGTAAATGTTCTTATCGTTCGTTATGTACGAGTATTAAAAATATTTTATAAAAAATAAAAGCTTATGAAAACAGCAAGAATGTTACAAATGTTCGTACATTAAAGCAACCGTATTTCGAAAAATAATCTCATTTCAATATGATATGTGAAAAGCAAAAAAGAAAATCGAAACTGAATAGAATTTACCTTTATCTGCTTACAGGTAAATTGTTTGTATTTGTAAATCGTATGCATTCAAATGCTATTTACATGAGCTATTTAGAGCTGAAATAGATACACAAATACAAATACGTTCAATATGTTTAATTTAAATGTAGGATACATGTGTGTGTGTGTCTCTGTGTATAAAGTACAACATAAAAGAAATTGCATCTTGTGATTGTAATGGTTTTTAGTTTGAATGATTTTTATGTTAAAATTTTCCAGTTCCATATGGTTTATCTTTCCTGGAAACTTTTTCCATGTTCATAGTATTTCAACTTGTTCATGTTGTTATGCAAGTAAAGTATTTGAAGTTTTCTATTGCCCTCTGAAAACCATTTTAACCCTTCTGTTGGCTGGGGAAACAAATGCGGTCAATACTGTTCGTTTCATTTTTTCTTTTATAAGGTAAAGGAAATATTATTACAGGGTAATTGGAATTTAGCCTAAGAGAGAGAGTGCAATACAGTGAATATAATACAGAGAGCCAATAACGAAAGTAGAGATTTTAATATAAGAAGTGTGTAAGACTGTGTGTAAGACTGTAAAGAAAATATTGCCTTCTTAAGGACTTTAAAACTAAATTTCAAAAAAAAAAAATTTTTTATTTCTTTTTTTCCTTTCATTTAACTTCTGCTGTGTTACTGAAACGCAACCATCGTTTCATTGACGAAGCCTGTGTAGCTTGCCATGCGCTTGTTTTAATAAATATACGTTCTGGTCTGTTACTTTGACTTCAATAATCCATTCGCTTGTTTACAATTTCATCTCAACTACAACTACAACAACAACAACAACAAAAGTCACAACAGGGATAAAGTTTTCACTTCTTTCTTTTTTCAACTCGTTACACATAAATAAGCAGCAAATAACAGCTGAAACTAAAAACTACTTTTCAAATGAACTTGTTAAGGAAGAAGAAAGAAAATACAAAGAAAACAAAAAGAAAAACAAAAAGGGAACAAAAAAAAATGAGAAAATCAATACAAGTACGTGAAACATAAAAGTTAAAGTGAAAGTAAAGAATTGAATCGAATTGAAAAAGTAGGGGGAGAAAAGTTTTTAATAATGCACCTTAAAGGAGACTCTCGAATCCTTTTCTTTCCTTTTTTTTAAAGTTCTTCATAAAGCAACTGTTTTAACAAGTTTAAATTTAGCAAAATATTAAAGCATATTGAAATGCCAATGCAAAGCAACATTTAATGGATACATAGTTACTAAAGAGCATATCTTTATAAGCACGGATACCACACGAATGAAGCGTACCCAGCATGCCTAAATATATGGCATACACTTGGAGCATGTTTTGTAATGCGAAACAAGTTTCTGGGTAAGTAGCTCAGATGATTACCGACAATGTTCTTAACCTTACGTTAATATCATGCGGAAATTGGAACCAGATAGAGAGCAAGACTAGCGGGTATTGGAAAGCAGCACTAATTGATCACTATCTACCCGAAGAAATACGTATTTGTGGTCACCTAGTGGCCTCTACATTGGGAGGCAGAATGATGAACTATGGTGGTCGAGAGGAAGTTGAATCGTATTACCAATAAATGTCTATGGTCGTGTTAGACAAAAACAACAGTGCCAACCAATACTTACTTACGAAATTCACACCAAGTATGTGAGTACTCGCGCTGTTTGTTTTTCAGAAAACTGGATATTCCAAGCCATAAATTTAGCAGAAGAAAGAGATCAGAAAATCTTATACGCCAATCCGGCATCCATGAATAATATTAGCAACAACACAATCTGATAGGCTAGAATTCACTGAAATGCATGAAAATCGCTCATTAATCAATCGTTGAAATAATTGCTCGACAACTAATCTTTTAAGTGCTTGTGCCGAGTATACTCGTCAGATCGCAATCAAAAAATTTTTGAATAATACCGAGTATATTCGTCTTGAAGAAAAAAATCGCATTTTATTCAACGAATCTACTGGAATTTTTTCTTAATTCCTAGAAAATAATTAAATTTGCAGAAGTTTTTAAAAGAGAATAAAACGATTAAAGGGTTAAAGAAATTTGTTAACAGAAACTGTTTTTCAAGAATTTTTGCTTTGTATTGGGAAATTTGAAGCATATGGTCGGTACTATAGCCTATTAAATCTTAATTTTTCGGATATACTTACAAAGGTATTACAATATAACCATTGCTTGGAACTGAATGTACATTTTGTAGTCATTAGATCAGTCATCCTACTTGAATACCAGAACTTTTAAGTTACGAAGCCATTTAAGACTTTGTTGTTGGTTTATTTGCACCAATCCAAGATTATACAAAAAACTTAAAGAAACGAATTGTAAGAGAAAATTTGTTTTGGAAATCATTGCTGTAATAGGTCCATTAGGTCCATTGTAAAGTCGCCATGGTCTTGTTGGCTTATTAAACGTGAGGTCACGGTTTATACGTGAATATGAAAAAATATTTCTTCGTTATTAAATAAAACTGCCATGAAAAGTTTGCCAAGGATCTGTCATTCGGACTCGACACAATACGAATAGTGTGAGAAGCTAGTTTGTAATCCTGACTAATGGTCTGTATTAACCAATTAAGTAAGTAAGCCATATCACCAAATTTCTAGCCGGAGGTCGAACATTCTCTATAGGAAATCTACGCGAGTCTACAATAAATCTTGATATTGCTGCAATCGCAATAGTTTAAGGAACCCGGTCAGCTACTGTCCAATTTTCTTTCAGATTTTTGAGTATGCTTATGCCATAATAGTAATGTGAATAAATTTTTACAATTTTAATCGTAAATTTACAATTTCAACTTCTAAAATTTACATTCAACTCTTAGACTTGAACACCCTTTATTATTGCCAAAAAACAAAATAAATGTACCATGCAGCAGCAGTTTGTAATTGAACCTAATAAAAAACTTTCCATAAACATATTTTTTCATGATGCATAAAACAGGAAAAAATTCCTGGATAAACGTTAAATAGAAAGGAATTGGTTTTAAACTAAAAATAAAATACATGCGCGATCACAACTACATTTATTTAAGGTTGTTGTAGTTCTTGTAATTGAATAAAAATTACCCAAAGTTATAAATTCAGGAAAACTGGGAAAAAGTGTTTTACTGTTTGTACGTTAAAAACTGTATTTACGCAGTTTGTTAATTAAATTGTACGTTGACACTTGCAGTTGGGGTCTCCCCATTAAATTTACTAGAATTTCGAAGCAGGCCATAAATGGTAGGGAGTTCCAGGAAGTCATCTTAATGAAGGAAGTAATAAAAGTTTTCTCTTACAATAAACGTATGACTAATGGGGGATTTAGTTTTGAAAATATTACTTACACGTACATACATATGAATGGTTTTAGTGGGGGTTCCATAAAACTGATGTTAATATATGCAATAAATAAAGCTTGAAGTTAAAGTTTATTATTAAAGTAAACATTTTGGAAGTTCCTATGATAACTGGAACAGAATTTCTATTCGAATAACTTACAATCTCTGCAGAAAGCCTAAGAACAGCCTGAAAAAAAATTTTAATTAATTTCCATGAAAATTACAAAGTAATGCCAGATTCAATGGTGGTAGTAAAATTCTTTTGCCTTCTTCATTAAAATTTTAATAACGCCTGTAAATTGTTTGTCTCTGCTATGGCCAGCAGAGCAACATAATCGTGGGTACTTCATTTACGTTGCATATTTAAAATAAGAAATGAAAATGAAGAGTCTTATTACGTTTATCCCGCGGCTGAATTATGTGTTCTTTTTGTTCTTTTTTCTTATTTCCTTGTAACCTTGGAATAGTTGCAGTCAGCAGGTAGGCAAATGAAGATGTTTCAAGAGAATGCCAGTACATCAGTATCTTAAATGTAAATTGAAAGGAATTATAAGAAGAAGTCATCAAAAGTTTAAAGCATAAAAGTGAATTGCAACAAATGAACATAAAATTTAAATATAAAGTTACACGTTATTTTGCAATTAAAGTCAATAAAGCAGTTGGTATAACCTGAAAGAATTTCTTAGAGGCCTTAAAATTTCTTTTGTACCACAGGCATTAACAATAGAGGGTGAGTACCTATTGAAGTACATGTGTATAGCTTCCAATTCACAAATTTTGAATGTGTGGCACAAACGTGGTTTTCTTACTGGTGTTAGAACAATGTGCTAGATATTGTTACAGAAATGGAAATGGTGTAACATCGTTTAACATTAAAATGTTAGAATAAAAGCTACAAAAACAAAACAACGAAGCTTTGTTTACTTTCGTTAACGAAAATAAAACAACAACATCAGTATAACAAAAAAGGAGGAAAGAAAGGTAAAAACAAACAATAACACTCTGAAGGGACGAACGTAAACAAGATATAAAAAACAACAAAGAAGAAAACATGTATGAATGTAAAAACATGTAAACTTGCAGTGTTGACATTCATAGAATGTCATGAAGGCGAAGACTAGAACCTTCGCCTACGAGAACATTCATCAGACTAATTACGTCGCTATATAATAAGGCTAGGCAAAGCATGCGAAGGTCGGAGTAGATGTTCAGTCAGTCTTGTGTGAAGACACTGTGCGTGTAAGTAAATCAATCGTGCTTGAAGACTCCCACTTACAAAGATCTACAGAACAATTATGTGTAATGTGTAATTGTTATTGTTTATTGCAAGGGGCAATAAACAAGGGAATAACAAATAAAGCAATTGTTGTTGTTAGAATCAGATATGAACAGTGGCACACAAAATTTGGTGATTAATAAAGGAAAATTTAGTTTTATTTTTATTTGCAATCTACGAGCTCATATCTCAAACGTTTTTAAATAAAAATATAACAATATCACAATAGCTGATAAAAGCATTGCTAGGTCTTAGAACGAATTGAAATGCATCAAACGAGGAACTCCCTACCAGATCACAAGATAGTAGAATTCTCGCTGCAGCATCCAGAAACATCGATAGCACCTTTAGAAACAAAAAGAAAATTAATTGGAAAACATATTGAAGCGTTCCTCCGACTAAATGCAATAATAACCAATATGAGCTCAAAACAATGTACTCAGCTAATAAGAGCAATACTGCAACGTTTATCCCTAAAAGTCCTGGTGCAGAGGAAAATGGAGTCTCGTGGATCTCCATCCATCTCTCCTTTTTTATAAAAAGGACACTCAGCGGATGACCAATACTATGCAGTGCATTGTATTGGAATTAGACAAAAAGATTTGAGAAGAAGGATAGGGAGCGCAATGTGTGTGGACATTAGATTTGAATGTGGCAGAAAAGAGGTCTGCAGGATCCTTCTAAAAAGTGAATTCTGTCTGTAATTTAGTTTGCGACCTATTGCCCAATCGAGCAGAAATAGCTGTGCTCTGAGAGAAAGACAAGTGATATACGTAATTATAATATATATACACGATTTTCGGAAACCAACCCCCTTACCTCACTAGAACAAACACATGTTGTAATAGCAACAGAACAGTGAAAACATAAGCCACATTGCTACGATACGCCAATTAATCAATAGAATTGGATACCTTACCATTATTAATGAGCACCTTCCGCTCTTCTATACGCAGCCAAGAAGCTTCAAAATAGGCACCGATCCATACATAAGAGTTCTATTCCATTCTTGGTCTTATACACAGTGAGCGTCAAAAGAAACTGTACATTACGGTAAATTCTAACAATTCATCAAACTCAACTTTTATTAAAGGAGAGTGCCGAAAAAATTGACAATATTTTGAAAAAAAAAAAAAAAAAAATAAAAATAACGGCAATTTATGAATGTATACTTATATATTTTAATGTATAGTTTCTTTTGGCGCACACTGTAAGGGCGTAAATAGCAAGAAGATCAGATAACTTTTCTATGGTTGGTGTAAATAAAAGAGCATAGAGCTTATGCGAACGTATAACGGATTATAAAGAAAATTCTTTCTTAGTTCAATATCCATACATGGTGGAACTCCTGTCACTTGCAACATAAAACTCATTCAAGTCTAACGTTCATTAAACATTTATTTTCCGCGTACAACCTATAGCCAAGTTCCAATGCAGAGCATTGCATGCTTTAGTTAAAATTCAAAAAAAAAAAATAATAAACGTTGCAGGTTTCCTATTTCTAAATTTGTTGGCATTACTCCAGCTTAATTGACCCTAGCCTCTTGACGCAAAACAGTCGAAAAAAAAACCAAACACCATTGTGTTCAATCTTAAATTTGATAATTTTAATTTAATTTACATTTACACACACACACACCTGTAGTGGCAAATCCTAAATTAACCACCAGATAAATGGCTAATGGGTTAGCTGAAGGTCTATTGCAATTTCAATTCAGTGCAAAGGTGTAATTAGAAATTGTTCCTTATAAACTACGTTGCTGTTGTATACACCAACAGGTTGTTGCTCAAATTGATTTATTGGCTGGGCAGGGTTTGGTGTGGAAGGATGTGTATTTTATAGTTTCACTGTGTAATACTAATGATGGATATGGTTGGTATCGTAATTTACCCATTCAATCCATACACAGATGGATATTCTTAATGATTTTTTCTTATTGTTTTTCATAAATGATTCGATGTAAAATAGAGTTAAAAAAACCGTTACGTATCGTAATTTGCAGTTAAGATATGGTAAACCTAACACACACGTACGTTTAGTTGCGTAAACCATTTGATTTGATTTGGTAATTAATTCTGGGATGCCGAATTTGAACAAAATTTCATAAAGTTTAGTAAAATTAGAACGTAATGAAGGTATTGATATCACAACACGAACTATTACTAATTTCTTAGGAAAGTTAACTCACAGGTCTTTAGTATCGATTTGTATATTCCTCTATAGAACTCATAAAATATTCCGTAAAATTGTACACGATTATCAGCCATGCCAAGTAAAGTAATCGTGCAGGTCGTAAATGATAAACTTACACAAGTAAAGTTGTCATTCACATACTGAATGTCATTCGACATCTAAGTACCTCCATTAGGTAAGAACGGTCATTGCTGTACCACTGGATTGCATCAATATGCTAATAAATCTGTTGAATTGTTTTGCTTGTTAAAAAACATACGATCTCTAACATTTCCCAAAAATTTTCCCAAATTCATGCACTGGTAATCCATCAAACGGAAAGCTTTGAAATTAAAGACATTAGTCCCCGCACCATTATGACCTGTCCATCAAGGATTTCACTGCATTGTACAACGCCTTGATCCAGCTTACCGCCTTTAACAATTATAGCAATTTGGATGCCTAAAGTTAGTTTCGTTGAAAAATCTATTTTTCCTTTCATCGGTCATGGCATGTGGGGGGGTTTGGGCGAATTTGGAAAGGTTCTGATATGCTTTTTGAAGTGAAGGCCTTGTTGCCAGTGGTTCATCCACTGATTTTCATAATTATTTACATTAAGTGATCCTTATTGAGTGGATCATGTATCAATCTTCCCTTTCTTTTCTCTTTTGGATTTTTTTCTTTTGAATTTTTTCTTTCGTTTGGAGCATTTATTTCCTAGTTTTTGTCAGTATGACAGAGCAATTTTCTATCACTGATTTCAGTAGCATTATTGCATTTTGCTTTATGTTTAATAGCATTTTCGATGTCATTTTACTATCCAAGCCCATTTTCATTATTATGACCGGAGGTACTTAATATATGCCTGTTTGTCCAACTGCGGTCAAACGAATGTTTCCTCAAACTATGCTAGAACGCATTCTAAATTTCTAATTTTCCATGTCACGGCACAGAAAATTGGCTGAATTTGAATTTAATTGATTTGAATGCCTGTTGAACCTTCATGTCGATTAGTGTCCAACATCAACCGATTTGGGCCAAAGAAGTTGGTAGACCGAAGGCCTATAGATCTGGGTCGTTACAGTGATGGCCTGGCTTTACGTTGTTCTCAAGAAAATATTTACAAATGATGCCTCCATTCAAAATCCATATCAACGAATGAACTTTTTTTGCATGAATTGGACGCTCGGGTGAATTTCATTTGGATTGGCCTCATGCCAAATTGGACAATTTTTTGGTTTGTTCTGCATACCCAGTGTTATTCAGAAATAGAATGCGTCCGTTAAACATGAAGAAAAAACATTGGTAGCGTCAGTTGATCAGTTGGTCTAAAGGTTTACTCATGCAAACACAAGTGGTTTCTGTCGTCGTCCATGTAGATTTTGGCCAAAACAGACTGAAACAGAGGAAACTAATTGGCCAGATGTGAGCTTCAACAAAATGAAATTTTTCAAACTGGGAAAATTTGCAGGGCCCCTGTTTAAAAACCCAATCCACTTCTTAATATAAATCAAGAACAAAAATTGAAGCAACTCTTACCAACATTGAAATAAAAGAACGAATCTAAAACAACAAATTAAGTGCGGCTCAAACGATTGGTTATAACTGTATATATATGTACATATATGTATGAGGCGTGCGAATGTATTGATTATGATATGTTCTATGATACTTGCCTTACTTTAGAGCACATTCTATTGCTCTTTACTTTAACTGTATGGTTAAAAGAAGTCGAATATGATTGACAATAATTTTCTTACGTGTTGACTTTTAGTCTTATAAAACACTAAACTCATAAACATAAAATGTCTCATCTACATCTTAAAACACACATGTAGAGAAGGAATGAGAGACATATTGTATCATAGTTTTTGTTATCACACGACTTCATATACGTTAAGTACCCAAAAAGAAATAATTTTTTGATAGAATTTTCAAATCCAAGAAGATGACATTCAACAGAAATTTATGATTGTTTCTGCCATCCAACCAAACAGATAAATANTACATGCTACCTACCACCTTTAATGCCTGCCTTTTATAAATAGATTATGGCACGTCGAAATTAACTTAACAGTGAGACAGATGTGTCCTCTGCAAAACTACCCAGAAACTTGTTATGATAAATTTTTCAATTTATTTTTTAAGGTGTTTCCATTAGTTACGTGCCATTCAGATTTAGTTGTCGGCCAATATATTCCATTATGAAAGCAAAACGCTTATGTGCGAGTTAGTTTCGAGGCAATAAATGTGTTTTCGGGGACACTTTTCATTTTGGAAAACTTCATCCAGAGGTTAATTAAAGCACGGAAAGGAAAACAAGCTGAACTGAGTGCTTTGTTGCTAATACTTGAGGTTTAATGGGAATATGAATGTCTGTCTTATAATGTTTGATTGTTTAAGAACTTTAACATCGCTATGGTAAGTCATTATGTTAACTCCAGAAATTTGTTTTTGTTTTCTTTCTGTTGGTGTTGTAGATATTTAACTTTAAAATTTTCATGTTCTCGAATTCTTAAGACGATGCAATAAATATTTCATTTCATGTGATATTCTTACTATTTAAACCATTTGTATCCGACCCTCATATATGGAGCGCTGATTCAAAGTCAAGCCAACGTATTTCAGGTAGAGATTTTTGTTATCGAATGTTCCATCAAAGCAAATGGCGTCAGGAGTAGCATGGATTCTCTACACCGTATAAGTCAACACAATACCCGCCTCTATTGGTTTCCAGGCATAGAGGAAAACGAAAAGGCGAACGAACTGACACTGAAGGTATCTGGGATGTATGAGGAGGAGACAATAGAGGGGATATATGTGCCTCTAGAAGAATACTCTTCCAACATATGTAAGATCCAGCATATGTACCTGATGCCCGAACTTCAAAAATGCTGTGTCCAGCAGTGAACAGAAGGAGAACCAGAGAACTCGACAAAAGAACGGTTCGCACTCTAATGAGATACTGGCTATTGACAGTTTCGCTGACAAGCTCGGTCTGAATCCAACAGGATAACTGAAGAAGCTGCCATGATGTAGAGGAAACGGAATAAGTACAACACTTCACTTGCACTTCAGAACAACATTATGGGTTTTCGATGACAGAACGTTTGAACATCTGAACACTTAGTTAAGTATTCTCCTAATATTTTTTTGTTTTAACTCTATTTATGCCATCAACTTTAAGATTTGTAATCTTATTTTGAAAATCATTATCAAAAAAAAAAAAATTAAAATTTCCTGCCATCCTAACCACACCAACAATCATTTGCACGTGCATCCATTCCAATTTCATTCCAATTCGTATCGCATTACTCTTGAAACGTGTGGCTTGTGTTGTGCACAATCTCTTACACCACCACCCTCCCCTGATCTGTATTTTATTGCTTTTATTTATGGCTGCCAATTAATTTTATGAGTTCTGTCACGATTAATTGCTTGATTATATAGACAGTCTTGTTCTCATTCTCGTTCTCCTACGCCATTTGTAATACGGCACTCTGACGTAAAGTGTTGGTAGACAGTGGTAGTAACTGACTCCAAGGAAATTAAATAGAATTTACGTGTTAATTGTTTTTTTTTTCTGTTTTTTGTTCTTTTCAATCATCCAGTTGGTGTAAAAAGGCAAAAATCTTTTTATTTTCCTTTTGATTTCGATGATCGTTTCGTTAAAATTCCGAAATTCATCAAACAGGCAATGGCCATAAAATACAGCCATAAAGCTAAGCTGTATTCGAAATCACTTGGGTAGTGGAAGCGATGACTGGATGGGATGGGATGTCAATATAAACAAATAAAATTTTAATTTCCTCTAATTATGGCAGATTATAAAATTGTGCCTATACTTGTGCCAGTGGATTAATTCGTGCGATAAATTCATTCATAAAACCCAAACGCTAACCAAATCAAACCTCTCTGTGCTGGTTGTATATTTAAGGTTTTTGTAGGAAACGTGTGCAAATAAAATACACACTCTCTTCAGTCATTTATTAGCTTGATTTTTAAAGTTTTTATAGTTCTTTTCCATGAAATGAAAGTTAATGCAATAAATTTCTTGAATGAAATGCCCAGTTATTGTTGCCATTATACCATAAGCAAAATCCATTAATCTTGGACAAAAAAAAAAAAAAAAAAGGAAACAGAAAAACATTTCGAAAGCTATGACTGCAGTTGATGATTGACATCACTGATTGACTTGTTCTTGGACACTGATTTGCAAAAACTTAATTAAAGCACATCGATTTTCTTGTTTTTTGACCTTTTCATTAAGTCTACAAAGGAAAATTTATGTAACGAAGGTATTGTATGACTTTGGCTTGTGTTTTATATACCGTCTCTCTCTCCCTAAACAATTTATTATTTAAGGAAAAATATTGCTTTTCATTATACCCTATACCAGACATCTTGAACAGCTTACGTTTAACTTAAACGGCAATAAACTTAACAAAAAAAAAAGTTTTTCAGTAATCAAAAACGAAAGTTGAACGTAATTATCTTAGCCATCACAAGAGCTTGCTATCAGTAGAGTGCAGTTATTAATTGGCTACAGTGTGTCTCTTAGTTACTCAAATTGTATGAAAATCATGTTTGCAAAGCGAAAATTGAAAATTGTCTTAAGAGTACTCACATGGAAATAATCCGCGACGTATTTAAAATTCGCTTCCTGCAATTTACCACCACCGTACATGGTTGCATAAGTCCAATTGAAAACATTCTTCCGAATCCTGAGATGCATGATGAGTATAATCACTCGCAGTTCGTGGAGTAATTTGCTTGACTAACACAAGTTTAGTGGTCTGAATAGCCCGGGTGTCAAATATTCCAAAACAACTTTTCTTATGGTCAGGCGTTATTTGTGACAGGAAATATCGACAACGGAGCTAATATAGACGCTGAACTTAATATCTTCATTATACGCCATTGAAATATAAGTCATCGACCATAAAAATTCAAATAATCAACCAGAAAATGTGAGTTATCGAGTAGAAATATGCAAATCATTGACCCAATAAATGCAAATCATTTACCAAAGAAACACAAGCCATCGACCAGAAAAATGCAAGTCATTGACTAAAAAACGCAAATCATCTATCAAAGAAATGTAAAATACAAATTATTCACTAAAAAATGCAAGTCGTCGACCAGAAAAATGCAAGTCATTGACTAAAAAATGCAAATCTTGGACTAAAAAATTCAAGTCATTGACTAAAAATCGCAAATCATCTGCCAAAGAAATGTAAAATACAAGATATTCACTAAACCATGCAAGTTATCGACCAGAAAAATGCGTCATTGATTAAAAAATGCAAGTCTTGGACTAAAAAATTCAAGTCATCGACCAAAAAATGCAAGTCATCTACCAAAGAATATAGAAATCGTCAAACAAAATTACAAGACATTGCCTACAAACAAGAAGGTAAGTCATCGCCCAAGAAAAATGCAAGCCATCAACAAAAAGTGCAAGTTATCGACAGAAAAACGCAAAGCACCGTCAATTTTGCTCTGTTTATATTGAGAACTGAAGGAAACATTTCATTATCGATAAATCTAAATGTCAACTGAAAATGTTATCACAATAAAACTATCACAAAGCAACTGGTTTCATCAAGTAATATAGGGCTCACATAAACGATTTTGATCGACTGTAACTTGTTTGCTTGCTTTCGTGTGGGTCGAAAAGCAAAAAAGGAAGTTCGTCACGTATTATTATTTACATAGAAAATTGGAGTTTTACTAGTTTATGTAACAGATCACGTAGCATTTCTGGTCATTCTATACTCAGTAGTAAATTATGTTCTTCCCCATTTGAGTAAATAAAAGTCTTTGGGAAAAGTTTTTCTTTTTTTTTTTGGTATTTAATGAACGGTTTTTTGCTTTGCGTTTGAGGAAACAATTTTCATCAGACATCCAGTCGTAAAGTAAGTTGTGTGTTCGTGTGTTAATATTGGAGATGAGAAATTCTTAAATGCTTCCTAATTAAGGCAAAATAGTCCTGCAGCTATAGGAAATTTTTGTTACTTTAATACAGAATTTGAAAATACTTTCAGAAAACAAGAAATCATCAAGAATACACTACAAGACAAGCTTTCTATTGATTTGGTTAATTGCTGCAGAAAGTAAGCAAGTCAGACACTATTTTAAATATGAAGACATTGAGAAAATCAGTTTAGGCAGAACCTTAATCATTATCCACTAATTCACATTTTTCATAACCAAAATCTATAATCCACTGCCAGCATAAGCATAATAATCAGACAGCAGTACAGCCAAAATATTTAATTTTTTAGAATTTTTTTTGATTTCCTCCAAAACCAATGCATTAATAGAAGTAGGAAGTAGCTGACAGACAAATTCAATTCTGAATGTCCTCTGTAATAAAATAAGTGTTACTTACATACATAATTGATCATTACAACCCTTCAGTCAGGATTACAATCCAGCTTCTCATGCCACCCAAGTTGAGTGTGTTAATTTTATTCAGCAATGAAATTTTGCATGGGAATTTTATTTTACTTGCAGAGTTTTAAAGGAAATCTGCTGAGAAGAAATTTTCTTGAAAATGTCTGACGTGGGCTTTGAACCATATACTCACGTCTAACAAACCAACATAGTAGCTGCTAGACTACAGGGACTTAAAAAGTGGGATCATCTAGAGTTGTAATACTTTTCAATAGAATGAAAAATATTGTTACGTTTTTACCTTTTAAAAACGTTTGAGATATGAACTCGTAGATTGCAAATAAAAATAAAAATAAATTTGTGTTTAATTTTAATGAAATCCTTTATTAATCACACAACTTTTGTGTGCCACTGTTCACAACAACAATTGCTTTATTTGTTATTCCTTTGTTTATGCCCTTTGCAATAAACAATAACAATTACTACACAATTGTTCTGTAGATCTTTGTAATGGAGATCTTCAAACCACTACTGGCTTAGTCGACACGCAACGCGTCTTCGCACAACACTGACTAAACTTTATCTCCAACGACGCACACAGTCTGATGAAGGTTCTTGAAGGCTTCGTCTTCTCGAACATCGTTGTTTACATTTATTTATGCTTTCATGTTTGTTGTTTTTGTATCATGTATACGTTCGTCTTTACAGCGTTGTTATTGCTTTTCGTAATAGTGATGTTGTTGCTATATTTTTTGTTTATTTGTTAATCAAGCAAACAAGTCCGTTGCTTTGTTTTTGTAGTTTAAGTTTAACATTCTAATGTTAAACGATGTTACACCATTTCCATTTTCGTAACAATATATTGTATTGCTCCTATATTATACTATTACGCTCATGAGTCAATACAAAAGGATTGAAAGCGTGATCACATCTAGTACCGCGGTATGTAACAGTGAGTGGAAAACTTGAGCATTCCGATTTAACATATGCAGACTTATTTAGTCTTGTGGTTAAATATTTTATTTTATCTTAAAGTCTAAATATACTAGTACGGTGGCCTTCTTCACTCCATTGATTGTTCTTTTATAAAACTCAGTTGCTGGCTGATCAACGTTAAATTAATGCTGCCTGTTTACCTCTAAATGTTTACTTATTTTTTCTGTGGAAGGAATTATGTTTTATTAATTGTCACATTACTTAAGATTTTATATCTTTCAGAAACGTTAGGGATTTCAAATGTGTATGAAAATTTTCAGCTATAGCTGTAGGTTGTTACGTATCGTTTTCTTCTGTTCATTTCTTTATCTTGATTTCAAAGACGTACTCAATATTTTCGAATTCAGAGATACAAGAGATACAAGCTGATATAGTTGTGGCTAGTCAATCATATGATCAATCACGGTTGTCAATCATAATGATTGTCTTCAAGCATTATCTATTAACAGATAATGTTTAAGAGCCTGCACATCAGATTATGATGCAGTGACTGCTCTAACTCGGCCATATGTCAGGTGTAAGAAAATATTTCGGGCTAGTAATCATACTTTGATTATGAGGTATAGAGGAAACAGGCCTATTACACATGGCCAATTAAGCGTGTAAGTTATATAGCTTAGGCATCAGTACAGATATTTACAGAATTTTATGTTTATTTGTTAACTTCAGGCTGAAGTAAGCTATTTTCTTGAATTCTTCCATTGAAATCTAAAATTCTAATAGAGAAAGACGGTTTCAATCGTAAAATACAGTTCATTTGTATGTGATGTATGTATGTATGTGATGTCATTTTAAACTTATTTCCAGAAATGTTCTCTCTCATTTTAAAATATTAAAGTGTGAGAAAAATATTAAAAATGATTTCATATTTTAAGTGATTTCTTGCTTTATCCTTGAACTATAATTGATTGCTTTAGAAAAAGTCATATAAACGCACATTAAAATTTTATAAAAATGCTGATGAGTTGTTTTACAATAATCTACCGAAAAAAAGGAAAACAAAGTAACTTTTTATTAATTTGTTATAAATTTTTTAAAAACGATAAAAAAACAAAACGCAGAAACTTAATGCACATACTGCAGACGCCATAAATAAAAAAATAAAAATTTTACAATACAAAAGAGCAAATTTTTATTTCTGTTTGCCAATAGGTTTTTGAAAAAATTGTGTGGCGAAAGAAAGAACAAAAAAGAAAGAGGGCAGAGAAAAAAAGAAATGAAATCACACCAGAATTGTATTGTAATTGTGCGGTAATGATGCTGCGGTTTTTGCAATACAATTTCAGATTTATTATGTGAGAATATCGGTTAATAAAAGTACAATAATTTTGCCAAAAGCTATGCTTTAAGTGGCAACACAACAAAGCAGACACCATTTAAGAAAAATTCATTTTTACGCACACATATGCCATCCA
>QOCX01003074.1:0-10423 GCA_005959815.1 Sarcophaga bullata
TTATTAAAAAATAATTTTACATTTAAATTTTAAGCTTTTGTTTAACAAAAAAAAAAAATTTTTTTTCTTTCTATTTTAGTCTGGCCTATGACTCATGGTGTCTATGAATAACTACGACAAATGGTAAGCATGATTACATTATTTATGTTAAGTAAAGAAAGAATAAAGCATTGTTTACATAAAATTTATTCCAATAATATACAAACCAAATTAGATCTTAAGAGCTTAAAGCTTTAATATAAAAAAAATCAGATCTTATCTCCCTCTTAGTATCAACGGGAATAGCTCTTACTTGATCAATAACGACAGATACTAAAAGTAAACTAAACTACACAATCCAGAACCCCTAAATCCAACTCTAATCCAAACAGATGCAAAGAAATCATCAAACTCTGTTTGAACCTGAAAAACTCAGGTCTTATCTCCCTCTTAGTATCAATGGGAGTATCACTTACTTGATCAATAACGACAGATATCTGATGTGTTTGTGAAGATAAATTCGAATTTGAAAATCCAAGACGGAATCCATAAATTTTAGCAACACCACATCAGACGTTAACAGAGCAAAACTGGCTCTTAACAGAGCACTGTTAACTGTTAAACAGTGGCAATAAGTAGTTTAATCTTCTACTTTGCAATTATTGCAGGCTATTGGCTATTGAAGTTTAATTCTCATTATGATCATCATTATTATTTGTAAACAATAATGTTGAAATGAAAAGGATGGTTGGTGGAAATGGAGAATGGAATTAACCCAGTGTTTATTCTTATATCTTCCAAAATGGCCACTAATCTTCTAGAGAATTTTCATACATTTTTGGTCGGATATCGATGATTTTTTAAAATGGAATATCTCGACTCACAAAATTATTTCAGCTATGCCACTACCACGGTTGGAAAGAGGATACTCTGGCGTACCATGTACATATAGTCCGTATGGTATACTATTTCTTATATCTTCTAAATTGGCCACTGATATTCTAGAGAATTTTCATACATTTTTGGTCGAAAATCGATTTTCAATTTTAAAATTGAATATTTCCACTCGCAAAATAATTTCAGCTATCCCGCTACCATGGATGGAAAGTAGATACTCTGGACTACCATGTACATATAGTCTGTATGGTGTACTATTTCTTATATCTTCCAAAATGGCCACTAATCTTCTAGAGAATTTTCATACATTTTTGGTCGGAAATCGATGATTTTTTAAAATGGAATATCTCGACTCACAACTCAGCTATCCCACTATCACTGTTGGAAAGAGGACACTGGACTACCATGTACATATAGTCTGTATGCTCTACTATTTCTTATATCTTCCAAAATGGCCACTAATCTTCTAGAGCATTTTCAATCAAAAAATTTATTGAATTCGAAGCCAATTTTTCACAATAACATATCACTTCTTACGGGACTATTTTGCTGATTACATTAAGAGGCCTTAGAACGTTCCTTTTGAATATGATATTGTACTCATAGGTCTAGTATTTGTCCTAAAATTAGTTTCAAAACAAGTGGGACTCTGTTAAGGTGCAAATTTTTGTGCTGTCAACGCCAAATGTGGCGCTACTAAAATTTATGGATTGCGTCTTAGATTTTTCAAATTCGAATTTATCTTCACAAACACATCAGATATCTTAAAATGCTATACCAAAAGTAAACTTAACTACACAAACAGAAACAGTATAGACCGGCAAAGGCTTTGTAATCAAACCAACTCTATTCCAAGCCAAATGTGGTTTGATGTTTAGCTTTCGAGAAATGGTCATCAAACCCTGTTCGGGGATGCGTACATTCAAAATTTAAGCCAAACAAATGTGTGCAAAGCCGCCGTAGTCTAGTAGGTAGTGTGTTGACTAATTAGACAACCCAAAGGAAATCTAAAAAAAAAAATGTGTTTGTCGCAGTCTCCTTAAAGGCATATTCTTTCCTCCTCTTTAATTTCATAGAATTTTTATTGAAATTGCTGCGACAGTGTTAGTGTTTTATTAATTGATTACTCACACTACCTGTGTTCTATTGTTAGAATTTATTTTTTTTAGGGAAATTTTAAGCACACAGAACTAGTTGTCAAACATCATCATCAAATATTTGAATTATATAAAGTCCAAAGCAAAATAATAAACAAAAATCGTCTGTTTTGATGGACAGTTTGCGGTCATTTTCAGTGTACTTTGGAAATTTTGTTTTGAAAATATTTTGCGGTCGTTTTCGACCGGGGTTATTCAGAAATAATTCTTAACTTGTATTGTTTAAATCTCAAATGCAGTATTTAATGGTTGATTAATGGTTTTCAAAAGTTTTGGTTCATAACTGGTCTCTACACTTGATTTGCTGGTGCTGGCCATTGAAAGAAAATCACAATCACAATGCATTATCGATGTGATATCGATATATCACACCATACATCAATGCTTTCCGTACATCGATTGATTTTCATAACGAAATGGTATGACAAGGAGGACTAAACTTATTGTTACACAGAAGAAGCTATTGGAGCAGCACGATCAGGCATTTTATTATACTGCCCTCAACTAGTATAGGTAGTCAGTAAGGACAACTATCTGTCTATTATTTTATAAAGGCCCACAACTTTCCTTCTGAGATGCATTAACACCTCACAAGTATGTGTTTCTGTCTTCTCTTCATGCCACGGCCAAAATATTGGCCTTTAAGCCTTTCTTTCCTATTTTAAAATCTTAGGCGGCTGTTCAATGTATAATTTAAACCCGCTTTCATTTTTTCTTCCAAATCCACCGCATGTATCAGCAGTGTGGGAGCTGTCTTCCTCTCTAGTTTGATCTACCATTACGATTTCTTCATCCAGTCGACATATTGGAACTCAGTGCTCGGGTGACACGAAGGCTGTCAGTAAGTATTGCCAAGTCACGTTCTCTTTACTTCCTATTTAAGGTAAATAGAGGACGATTCCTTCGTCCAGTGGATTCATAGGCACTTAGTGCTCGAAGTTTCAGAGAATACAGTTTTCACGACAATTGGCAACTGATAGACGACAGTCTAACACTCTGGATCGGTTTCGAAAAGGCAAACAACATCGTCAAACCCTTAAAAGAAATCGAATACTCCCCGTACTGTAGTTTTTAAAATATATTTGACGTAAAGTACCTTATTTCAAATGGTTGCAAGAGCCCGTCAAACAGAGCACATGGGGGCTTAAACAAAATTATGGAAGCAAGCCTAGACTCCAACATTATTCATATCGTCCTTTACAGCAGGGATTTCCGAACTATGACAGATGATAATGATCATTCAGTTTCTTTTGTTAAATTTCTAATCGTTTATGCAGTCTGTGTTGGTAAATCACCATGGGCAGGTACAGCATTCAACCACACATGCAAACATAAAAATTGTTTGATCGTGTTTTCTTTTCCTCCGAATGTATTGCACGCTTGGACGCCTTTTCTAATCAACACAATTGTCCTATTAAGTGCACTAGTGTACTGAGTGTGGTGAACAAATTTGAGTCCAACGGTTCATTAAATGAGAGACTAACACCCTAACCCGTATTTACCGGGCACTCCGCCTTCCATGTACAACTGAGCCGTATAGACGCGGCTGAAGATATCGAAATAAATGACGTGGAGGTGATGTGAACTGGCCGGTGAGAACGTGCGACCTGCCTTCTTAGAATTTTCTTGTACGCAGATGCATGCGAAAAAGGTACAAACCCCAGAGGCTCATAAAGCCATGATAATCCTTGTCTTCGGTTAAAAACAGGCTGATCTATAAACTAGAGTCGTGAGGAATGTGGGCATCACGAATGCACTGCACTTATAAAAGCTGAGGCTAGAATTTTAAAGGCGTTATATTCCACATATAATGGCATCAATAGGTTTTACAAACGAGCAAAATATTTCGATAATATCGCACACACGCTCTAGACCGAACACGTCGGCACAATACCGGACTCTACTGAATTGACACTGTGGCATAAAAGAAAACTGAAAAAGGCGAAAGAAAATGAGCGGAAGGTAAGCGGAGATGTCTGAGGAGGAGATATATGATGAGTTAAGTTGAATGGTCCACACAACTTACTTGATTGTCGAATTCAAATTGTCGGTTCAAACCCACCATTATCGGATCAAGACAAGGGGACTTATCCCACATTGGGTAGTACAATGGACCATATTTGGGTAATTGAATGACAAGCTACCCACTAACCGAAGCTAACCTTGTACGCATGCATATTTATTGAATGAAATTGGCTTAAATTACTAAAATACATGGATTACACAACCACCCCCTCCCCCCCTTCTCCTTTTACAAATATGTATGTAATAGCCTACATATACATACATATGTTCGTGTATCTGATTATTCTCTGTAGATACTTAGAAACAATTTGAATACAATTTTTCTATGTGGCGTCTATGAATTTTCAATCAGTTTGACTAATTCTTGATTAATCGTTTAATAAAACACTTGATTTCACACATTAAAATGTGAAACCACCAAGCAGACAAACGATATGTATTCATGAATACATAATGAATACATAAATTATGCTAATTTTTGTAGACTTAATTAGATGAAATCGATTACTTCTTCTGTTTTTGTTGTTGTTGTTGTCATGGTATATTATGAATAAAATGAAATTGTTTTCATGAATGAATTTGTTTTTTAAAGTTGCTTGGTATTGATAGGGATTTTAAGCAATGAAATCAGAGATCAGCAATGAGTATTCAAGTAAGGTACTGCCTGCCTTTCAGATGATTTCTATCAAAAATTCTAAGAAGAAATAAAATTACCATGAAAAATGTCCTAAAAAATCTATCATTCGGAGCAGAGATCAGCAATGAGTATTCCAAACAGATGAGTAGATTCGAATCATACTCATAATTTCAGATACTTATACGCATTCATACCTTATTTTAATGTCATCATACTCATACTACTCACATTTAAAGTTTGAAAGTACTCATCATACTCTCATACTTAACACTACCACTACGCATAATGTTTGTTTGATTTCTACTCTCCACGACTCAACACATAAAAGAATCACAAAAGAAGTTTGAATCGCGTATGAACACTACAATACTCACTAGAAGGTTAAGTGTTGGCTCTGTTTGCTGCTCTGTGTTTTTTGCTTGTGTGTCTTTTTTCTTTTGTTGTAAAGGCAACAATAACTCAGGCTGTAAATTGTGATGCATGATTCGGATTTCACTCGAATCACTTAAGAGTATTGTAAGTAGGCGTATGATTCAAACATATTTCGAATGGTAATGAGTTCGATGTCAACATTGTACTCATACTCATTGCAACTTGTACTGATAAATCAACGTTGTAGTGTGAACGAATGAATCAGAGTGTGGTGAAATTTTAATACTGTTGACTCACTCATACTCAAAATTTCATGAGTACTTATGAGTAGCGAAAAAGTGATTCTATTGCTGATCTATTATGAAATGTACTCCTTAAAATTTTTCTAAAAAAGGTGCTCTGTTTTGATTAATGGATCTATGGGGCTTCAATAAGGTTATTGGTAATAAATTCGTAGGTCCCACTTCCTCTTCATGTTCCCTTTTGTACCGAGCGAGATTTCCGCGCAAGAGCTCTGAGTTTAAAATAAAATACCAAGAGAATTTTCTTTAAATCTAGCATTTGAATCGTCTTTAAATTGATAATAAGTTCACGCTAGTTATGAAATGAAAATTAATGCACATAGCCATGGGTGGTGTGAGAAGTAGGTTTGTTGCCTTGACTAAAGGGTTGTAATTGTGAAAATTCTAAGTACTTCTTAAGCAGGATGTTCATTCAATGAACAGAAAATTTTTTTAAAAATTTCAAATTAAACCTTTGCTGCGAATATTCGTGCCTAAAGAGGCGCCAGCCTATGCTTTACTTTAACTCGAACGGCGCCTGAGATGCGCCATTACTATTTTTGATATGTTTTTTGAGACTAGTTCGGCATATGTCAGATGGTGCGTACATAGATTCCTCAGTCTAAACACGTAAAATTGTAGTAAAATTTTTGGTGCTCAGTTAGGTAACATTCCGCAAAGCTGTAGAGCCGATGAGCCCGCCAGGGGACTGGCACACCTCTTCCGGAATTCTCTCCAATCGATTTAGGAATACACTTTACCTCTTTGAAGCTGGCCATCACGCGGAATTTCTTTCCAGAAGCCAACCTATCCTGGGTCAATGAGGAGTTCTGCTCCACTGCTAGGCTCACTTGGCCCTCAATGGATAGAAATCTCATCAACCAGTACAGGGACTGCGTTCAAATGTGTGTGTGAGCTTTTGGTATCAAAGCTACTACTGTAACCTAACCTAACCTAACCTAACCTAAGTGAAAATACTGATGAGCAAAATCGAAACAATTTTTCTTTTTATTAAAATTACTGTCGGGTAGCTGAATATATACATAATTGGCCAGTACAACCTTTCAGTCAGGATTACAGCTTAGCTTCTCACATCACTTATATTGTGTGTGTTAATTTTATAAATGAGTGGCGGGGACCTACAGTTTTAAAGTCGACTCCGAACAACAGATTTTTTGGGAAACTTTTCATGGCAATTTTATTTACTCACTCAGAGTTTTTGCCAGAAATCTGCTGATGGGGAAGTCGCCGAAGAAATATTTTTTTTTATTTCGTTTCTGATGTCTAGTAGGTAGTGTGTTGGCTTGTGGTAGCTGAAGAATACCCATACTAAAAACTGGTTCGGGTGCAAAGGTTTAAATTTCTTTTGCTCCAAAAACCTTTCATGCTTAACGTGTTTTACTTAATACAAACGATTGAAATAAAAAGCTTACAAGCTTTATGACTTGAATAAATCATAGTAAAAAGTGTAAAAAAAAACAAACAAAAAAATCTTATGCAAAAAAAACATCGAGAAGATTTTGTATGAAATGTTTTATGTTTCAAATCCTGTTGATGATAATCTGCACACAATGTAATGCCTCAGCTGTCATAATTAATACATTTTAAAAGTTTCGCTTAAATTGATCAATTAGATTTTAATTATATTCCTAATTATTCCGGTTTACAAATGTTTAATTCATTACAATAACAACAACAACAACAATAACAACAACAACAACATTATTGTATAATTTTTTTTGTTTCAATTTGATTGGCATTATTTTGTGTGTGAAACTATTTTCATGTTAATGCAAAACCGCAATAAAAACTACAACAACAACAAACAAACAAAAAAAAGTTTTGTTTTTGTAGTTCCATAATAAACAAGAAAAAGTTAAAAAACAAAAAGAAAAGAAAACATGATTATTGTATTAACGGAAATGCTTGTGGAAAAAGAAAAATACCCCCGGCATGGTATTCATTCGTATATTTTCCTCAAATTGACAATGTTTTCCTTGAAATATTGAATTAATCCTAGATCGAGCCTTAAAAAAGCATCATAATTCCCGTTGCAATAGAACATCGACTATGTCAGTAACACTGCTCTCTCTTAGACTCCTCTGTGGTTTCATGGATACAGGTTTCCCCAAGTAGTCATTATCAAAGCGAATGATTCTTTTATCCCAGGCGTACATAGTTCAACGATAAATGAAACATAGGGCGTAACACTTTTTCCATCTAATATTTGTCTGTCACATTATATAAATAAATATGAGAAAAGCAGTAAGAAAGTTTCTACAACATTTCCAAAAACAACTCCTACCAGTGTGTTCGTAAATTGGTAATATTTTCTCTTCCCAAACTACTATCATCATCTATCACCTTTGGCGTTAAACATCCTGTAGTCATGTTTGTTGTTGCTGCCAATACTTTCGTCAGTTCATAAGCCGAGTTTCGGTTTTCTTCTTTTTCAGAGTCTTCAGCAGCAGGAATATTGAAAACATACTCGTACATATATAATCGGTCATCACAGCCTTGCGTTATAAATTGAAAATGTCTAATCTGAGGTTTGAACCTTGGTTGGCGAACACACTAGCTACTAGACTACGGCTTATGCTCGCAAAAAAAAAACTGTCCAAAGCATTAAAACCTTTGATCTGAAAAGTTTGTTGTAGAGTAACATGGTTGTGATGGACGATGTTTGAAAAACTCTCGATGAATGTATTCCGTAATATACATACCCAGAAGCGGAGTTAGATCATACATCTAAATGACAGATTTGTGAGAAACTTTTCATGGCAATTTTATGATTTATTTTAAAAGATTTTGCCAAAAGACTGATGACAGGAAGTCGCTTTGGTTTGAGGTGTCTAAGCCATGGGGTTGAACCACATGGGCTTTTGTATAGTAAGCTAACACACTATCTGCTAGACACGAAGAAAATTCAATATATTGTGATACTCTTGCACTATTCTACTATATTTCCGGATTCTAAAAAGCCTACAATGTCTTGGTGTTAGGTCATAGGCTTTTATATTCAGAAACCATGAGAAAACTCGCATGTTGCTTCCAAACAATTTTTTTCAACCTTAGAGGATGCAATGCTAGCTAACAGTTAGGCTGCGCATTCAAATATTCAGGCTGGAAAAGTAGGATCATTTCCCATATTATTTGAGAATAAGTTGCCGATGAAGTTGTAGAGTTAGAAATGGGATTTGGAAAACCATACAAGATGGGAGAAAAGGACACTTTTTAAGGATAATTTTGTCATGCCCAGGGGGTTTTTTTTTTTTGGGTAATTGCAGTTTGAAGAAATTTGTTTGGTACTTCAGACTTTCTAAAAGTAACTGAAGGATATTAATCAGCCATTTCATTGGCTGTTGGAGACTCAAGGAATACTTGTTTTAGAATACGAAGCCACTACGATGAGTAGAAACGAATCACTAGAATACATATTTGGAATCTGTGCCACCTTAATACATATCAGAAGGCAGCAGATGTTTGCTTATCTCATACCAGGTAGTAAGTTATACTTATTGGTTCTGAACAGCATCCTAAAGTTTGTCCTGACAAACAGGATTTGAGGAGACATTGCGGTGATATTATACGCTGTTCAATCGATGAATCCATATGACAAATATGTCTAAAAACCTATGCTTCTATGCGGTGCATTGTATCAAAGTAAATATCGATGTTTTCTTTTAATGACCATCCCTATAACATACGTGAGTGTTGTTTTTAGAGCTTCAGGTCTAAGATGATAAAAAGGGTTTTTGAGAGTCGATTTAACACTTGATTTGATTTGCGTTTTTGGTTTGACATTTTCTTATGGCAGTACACAGAGGCCGAAAACGCCGTGGTCTAGTAGTTGGTGTGTTGGCTTATTAGACGAAAGACCAGGGTTCAAATCTCCGTTCAGACATCATAAACGAAATATGAAAAAAAAATATTTCTTCGATGACTTCCTCTCAGCAGATTTCTTCCAAATGCTCAGAGAGAGAGTAAATAAAAATTGCCATGAAAAGTTTCTCAAAAAAAACGTGTCTTTCGGAATCGACTTTAAACTGTAGGTCCCGCTACTCATGTATAAAATTAACACACACAACGTAAGTGTTGTGAGAAGCTAGGCCGTAATCCTGACTAAAGTGTTGCAATGGCCAATTAAGTATGTATGTATGTAATACAATTGTGATATTACCATACGCGTGGTTACCTTTTGCTTTATGGCAACTTCTAGAAACTGTAGGTCCCGTCACTCATGTATAAAGTTAACACACAGTCAACATAAGTGGTATGAGAAGTTAAGCCGTAATCCTGACTGAAGGCTGGTAATGGCCAATTGTGTTATGTATGTAGTACACCGAGGCAATGCTTTCAAACTGTTGAAATGTTAAGAAAAGAAAAACTATTTATGTTCGTCAAGCTTATCGTACATTTCGTCCTTTACTTTTACTGTTCATAAGCATTCCATGGGATGCCGAACAGTGAACATTAGTTAAGATGTAGCCGTTAAACAAGGAAATATTTTTTTTTGCAGTTCATTGGTACAGGGGTTGTGTCCTTCCACTTCGAGGAAGAGTTTTTGGCAACACAGTGCTCACTGCGTTTGATTTACTTGAAGAAATATTTGATGGAAGAGTAATTTCATGTCCATTCCAATGGTATAACTAATTGGCTACCAAGTTATCGCTGTAGTCCAGTAGATAGTTTGTTGGATTATTAGACGAGAGATAGTGGTTCAAACCTCACGAAATATGAACAAATATTCATTCGATGATTTCCGTTTGGCAGTCTTCTGGCAAATTCTTTGAAAAAAAAAAATCTGTCGTCCGCAATCGCCTTAAAACTGTAGGTCTCACCACTCATAGGTAAAATTAATGACTAATTAAGTACGTAATTAAGATCATGGGAATCATACAGATTCACATCTACAGAAGCCATACAAATCAGTAAAAAAATTTGCATTAAATTTGATGAACATACGGCATTACAGTGCCTCACATAGTCCGTACTTGACTGTTTCATTGCATTCTGAAGCTGCTGAGTTTGATTTTTTTATTTCTTGTGTTAAAAAATATTGTACAACGCTGTTG
>QOCX01003075.1:0-11123 GCA_005959815.1 Sarcophaga bullata
ACTATCAGGCAAGCGGCAATATACTGAACAGTGGACTCGTATTTGTCTGCCCCTACTGTGAATAGTTAACACGCGCAGTATTACGATCATAGCGATTGCAAAAATATATAAAGTACAAGGTGCAGTGCCTAGTTTGATAATGCAAGTTTGTTATTTGCTACTGAAAAATATTTCTCCGCGACTTCTTCCTCAACAGATTTCTGGCAAAAAACTCTGAGAATAAATAAAATTGCCAGTGACAAGATTCTCAGAAATTGTATTTCGGAATGTGATTTGACAAAAAATTCTGAATAATTTGACACATGTAGCTTAAAGAAGGTAGTCGTTGTCAACTGTCAAAGTTTGGTAGTCTCTTTTAGAACACCTATACTTTTAATAGCGTTTATTTAAAAAGAAAATATGTTTTCACCGTTTCTAAACTTTAATTTTTTACACCTCCTAGCAGATACATAAATTTTCTTTTGTGTAATAACGTAACAACAGTCAGGTATGTACGTTGTATGTATGTATTTCGAAATATTTCTTATCTTTGCAAAATAAATAACAGGCACATATGTATGAATCTATTTACTTTAAAAGGATTGCTGGCATTATTGAATTGTATATCTATCCCATTGATGTTTTTCTTTTTTAATTCAGGGTCTTTCAGCATTTCCTATCTTTAAATTCAATTAAACAAAGTGTGTGTGAGATATCATAGAAATTCCTTATTCATTCGAAGGTAGGTATTCATGTCATTATGAGGGGCATATAAAGTCGTACAAATGTCCAGCACGACTTCTTTGTGTAAAACACATCTTAAATGTTCAACTTTCTATGACTCTGTTGGCTAAAACCCCGACTGATCGACGCCATGGGTTATGTTTTGTCACGGCAGTTTTCAGAAGACTGGCCACTAATGACCATTCTTAATTTTTCACATTATATTACCACGAGATAACTCGTAGTTGGGTCTCTAGTGAGAACGCATATACGAATTATCTCATAGTTGGCAGTCAACGTGTTAAAGACCATTGTTGTCAATGGCTTATGCGTCTACATCCTTCACGTTAAGAAAATACCATAAGAAAACCAGTTCATATCACCTCCACATGAAATTACTATGCGCTGAAATCACTCGCGCAAAATATCCAATCTAACATGAGCTGCAAGGCCCGCCGCAGGTCTTCGAATTTATGTCAAAAGAAATTGAGAAGCATCGAGCTAACCGTTGAGAGTAGTGGTCTGGCCAACTCCAGCTAAAAAATCTCACATCAAAACAGTAACTTGTCGAGATGCCCTGTTACATTTTTGGGTTTTATGTAAAATACAACAATTTTGTGTGTTCACGCTTGCTAACACAGAAAGCCTTCGTAATAAAACCGTTATATTCATGCTTAATGTAAAAGATTTAAGCAACACATAAATTATTATTTACATATGTATGTACATCACTAATTGGTCATTTCAACCCTGTAGATGTGTGTTAATTTTATAAATGAATGGCGGGACCTACAGTTTAAAGTGCGACTCCGAGCGACAGATTTCCAGAAATCTGCTGAGAAGAAGTCCCCTAAGAAGAAATGTTTTTCATTTTTTCGTTTTGTTACAGATATCGGCCTTAAGGTTTTATCCATGACCTCACATTTAAGAAGCCAACACCACTGCTTACTTGAATATGGCGACTACAAGAAAGAGTTCTTAGTAGGCGTAAAACGTTTTCGATTCCTAATTGACCGCTACCGTTATTGTTTAAATGTTATTTGAAGCACTCTGTTTGAATGCTATTTAAATTGGAAAATGCAACGTATATGTACAGTGAGCGTCAGAAGAAACTGTACATAAAAAAAAAAATTCATTAATGAATTACCGTTATTTTTATTTTAAAATTGTTTCATTTCCAGCTTTTAAAATTTAAACAAGAAAAAAAAAAAAAAAAATCTAAGTATGTATTGTCAAATTTTTTCGGGCACTCTCCTTATGTGGTAAAAGTTGAATTTGGTGATTGTTGAAATTTTATCCATTATGTACATAATGTATGTATACTGTCTGTGGTGATGTTTGTAATGTTTTGAACATAGTAGTTTAAAGCATCTAGTGCATCGAATGCATCGCACATTCTTCTGTCCATCTGCCTGTATTAGTCTTTGAATATTTTGAAAGAAAATTGGCACAAGTGTCTTGTTAGCTTAGGCAGAAGCATATTGATTTTTAATGAAATCGCTTTATTTCCTTAAATAAATCTTAAATAAACAAGTTTTTGATGCACATGACCACAATTTATGGCTTTAAAAATTGATTTTCAGAAGCTTTTTCCTTGATGCCACTTATGGCTTCTTACATTTAAATTCGATTTTTATCTCTGCTTCTGATGGTACTTTTCGAATCGATGTTTGTACAATTCAACATGCAAAATTTAATGTTTTTATATGGTAAACGTACTACCATACTTCTGATAATGCAGTCATTTTATGTACATACTCGTATGTATGTATAGTGGAAAAATATTGGATAATTTATTATTGGCGCAACCAAGCCAAATTTAGAATTCCTCTTAATAGAGCCAATTAAAATTAATAGTTTTTCTACTCCTTGCCATTCACTATGCATTCAGACATACAGTAACGTCTCTAATTATACCATAGATCGCCCATACTCTTTACTGCAATGCCTAAAGAAGACATTAAATGGCATTTTAAAAGACTGTAAGAAATTTCCAATAAAAAATTGGCCAATGTGTTGTATACAGACAGGTATTAAGTGGCATACAGTGAGCGTCAAAAAGAAACTGTATATTAAAAAATATACTTTAATATATTACCGTTATTTTTATTTAAAATTGGTTCATTTTCAGTTTTTAAAATTGAAAAAAAATTTTCAAAATATTGTCAAATTTTTATCCAAGGTGTACAGTTTCTTTTGACGCACCCCTTGTATATAACTTAATATTACATTTTTTTTTGATGATTTTTTAAAGACACGTGCTCTTCAAAGTATTGCTAATTGGAAGCCATAATTTCCACCATTTGGGGTAAAAAACAGCTTATCTTTTGATAAGCTAATTTTGAATCGATACAATTTGTGATAATACGGTCCCTGAAGTGAAACATGCGTTAATCAGGAGAGGCAGGGCTAGGATATATGGTGGATGAGGTTAAACTCCCCATTTTAGTTTTCGAACGGCGTTGTTATCATACATACGTACCATACATCATTGACCATTACAACCGCTTAGTCAGAATTACAACCTAGTATCTCACACCACTTCTGTTGTGTGTGTTAATGTTATGCATGAGTGGCGGAAACTACAGTTTAAATTCGACTTCGAATGACAGATTTTTTCAGAAGCATTTCACGGCAATTTTATTTACTCTCAGAGTTTTTCTTTCTTGTCACGAAATCTGGCAGTCTTCTATGAGTCGCAGGGAATACTTTAATCCAGTAAATACAGCAGCAGAGTATGTCGGAAATCATATTAAATTAAAAAAAGATATCGAAAATATCTACCAGATATAATAAAAGAAGTTAATTTTAAGAATATTTCCATCTTATATTTTTATTTTAAGTTATAGCTCTTCAAATACCCTTTATGTACGGTTAACATGGATATGTCTTAATATTAAGGTTTAAGGTATATCCTTACAGCGAATAGAACTGACGTCGTCTAAATAAGAAATTTTAACGTATCTAGTTGGTAATGTGTGCGTGTATGAAGCGAGCTTATGTTCAAACCAAAATCAGACTTCTCCAACAAAACGTATAGGGCCATTATTACACTTGCCTTTAACTACAGGCAGGATTTTAAAGGCAGATAATTTGTTTTTCATTATTATAAGTGGACAATAAGACAGAAATGAGCGTTAAGTTAAAGGGGAGTCCAGTCGGTAACTTTAAAGTTAAGTTTATGTTGAAATCGCCGTAGTCTAGTAGTAGTGTGTTGGCTTATTAGACGAAAGGCCAGGGTTCGAATCCCCGGTCAAACATCCAAAAACGAAATATGAAAAAATATTTCTTCGGCGACTTCCTCTCAACAGATTTCTGCAAAAACTCTGAGAGTAAATTAAATTGCCATGAAAAGTTTCTCAAAAATCTGTCGTTCGAGTCGGACTTATAACTGTTAGGTCCCGCCGCTCAGTATAAAATTAACACACACAACATAAGTTGATGTGAGAAGGCTAGGCCGTAACCTGATTGAACGTTTTGTCAATGCCATAATGTATGTATGTATTGTTTGAACATGCCATATTGTATTCTAATTTTCAATGATGCAAATTTCACAATTGAAACATGAGCGCAAGACACTACACAGAAAGAAGCCTAGTCTGTTGCCACGCATTTAAAAAAAAACTTATTGAATGTGGCAAAAGTTATCGATATTGTCTCGGCACTGCCTTATTTTCGAAAAAGTTAAATTTATTATATCTGTAGGTTGTAATAACGAAAAGAAGCTAAAGGTGTGCTTAAAGTTCACTTTAGCTAAAGTTACCGTTTACTAAATGCAACTTTAACGGCAAGTTGTAATAATGACTCTTAATTTATCAAATATTTCGATAATCCGTCGTTTGAAGTCAGCATTTAACTGTAGGTCCTGCCATTAATGGATGAAATTAACACACACAACATTGGTAGTGTGAGAAACTATATCGTAATTCTGCCTAAAATATTGCATTGACCAACTAAGTAAGTTATGTTAAGTAAAGTAGAGTTACGAAATTACAAATTGTTTTACATTTTTCACAATAATTTGCCTTTAAAACAAAGGAAATTTTAGTTTAATGTTTGAAGAAATCTAAATCAAAATATCATTCTATTATGTATTCAATGCTTACAATAGTTTAAGTCTTACTAAGAATACTGCTTAAAACATGATATTATTTATAATGAGACGAATTTTACTTTTTAAACCATATTTATTACCAAAAATTTTATCGACATTAAAGGCTTATTTGCGTTCACATGAAAGAAGAAAATAAAAAATGAAAAATTAAATATTTAAAGCTTAACAAAATAATATGACATTACATAACTATAAACACTTTAAATACAGTAAGCATGACTAAAACGGATTCTGATTGAATCAAAAATTTTCATTAATCCAGTGAAAGACAACACATTTGAATCAATGTAGGTAGTCAAGTAGAGGTTTTTGTCAACCAAGGATTTGAATGATATACTTTGGCCCATATGAGGTCCATTTAATAGGCACAGTTTTCTTGTTATCCAATAGTTCTGGAACCACTCTGACCTTCTGGCGACTTAGACTGCCAATGTCAATTTTTGGCAGATCACATACATAATTTGGCCATTACAACCCTTCAGTCAGGATGACGGCCTAGCTTCTCACAAGACTTATGTTGTGTGTATTAATTTTTATACATGAGTGGCGGGACCTACAGTTTAAAGTCGACTCCGAACGACAGATTTTTTTGAGAAGCTTTTCACTGCAATCTTATTTACTCTCAGAGTTTTTGCCAGAAATCTGCTGAGAGGAAGTCGCCGAAGAAATATTTTTTCATATTTCGTTTTTGATGTCTGTTGTGCCCTCTATCTAATCTGGCAGATCATCAAGATCTTTTTTTCCTTTAACATAGTGCCGGGCGTGTTCCCAGTAAGTGAAGAACATTTCTTCTTCCTCCTCATCTGTGCAGTTTAAACCAAAAATCGTTTGTAAGGTACTCCAGATAAATGCGCCGCCTTAAATGCGTGCCCATAATGCAACTTCCTATATTCACTTTGGCAAATCACACTGAGCATGCTTCTTTTAAAGTTTAAGCAGCCTGCATTGTGCTCTCCATTTCAACTTTGGTCTGATTTTCTAAGCCTATCTGCTTGGAAATCAATGACCACATTGTCAATTATAAGCTTACAGGTCCCCAGAGAGATTCCAATAGAAAAAAATTCGTTAGAGAGTTCGATGACTGTGATAAGCTTGGCTAGTTTGTCCGCTCTGCCATATTGTGCCCCACTACCCTGTTCAGATATCTGTGACAGTTGCACGCCGTCTTGATGTTCATCAGTTTGGAGGTAAGGGTCTTAATAACTCTCTGAGTGTCGGAAAATCGCCAAAATTTTTTTTTTTTTTTTTTTTTTTTTTTTTTTTTTTTTTTTTGAATATGTCTGTGCTATGAGCAGAACCACAAGCTCTCGTCTACCAATGCACAACTAGCTTGACAAGCGACTTCAAATTTTCTTTACTTTTTGTTAGAATTAAGCGTTCCTTACTGTATAGAATGCTATCAGAATAGGTGGCCACATGCATAAAATATTTTGAATTCGAAACTGAATTTGTATTCTCTTCTTCTTTTTTTTAAATTTGTTCATTAAATATTTATTAAAATTATAAATTTATAAACATGCAAATATGTTGTATGTATTTTTGATATTTTAATTGGAAAGGATTTGCGTAAATATTTTGCAGATTTTATAATTTCACTTCATTTTAATTCCAATAGAAGACATTAAAGTTATTAAAAGCAAGACGATAAATTCTACGTATATTGGTTGCATGAATATGTTTTAAAAGAAAAATGCAATAAATTTAAAACAAAAAAGAGACAAAAATATGTGCAATTTAATGTTCTCCTCTTTATGCAATATTAGAATTACTTGGGCACAGTGTCTGTCAAATTGAATGAACTTACTTTAGACGAAAGAAAAAGAGAATTGTTTTAGGAAATATTGGGGTCTTTCAAAATATCCGCCCACGGCTTTCCTGTGTCGATTTGATTTTGAATTTGAACACAGCTGTGGCTTGTACCTTATTTATAGGCATCTGTGCCTTAAGCAAACCATACAAGCAAAATCTAACACGCTCAAATCATACGATCTCGATGGTCTCATTTACTTAACCTCCCCCTGACCATGACTTTGAAATCGCTTGTCCAATATTATCCAATGTAGCACGTAACTCCGCCTGGTGAAACCACATAAAGTTGATAAAAAGATCATCGAATTTCGCTTTGACACTGAAATTTCAAAAGAATTCGAACCCTAACGTAAAACATCCTTTACCGAGATTGCAATTGGACGCTCTTGGATTCTTGTCGATTAGAATCGTCATAAATTCAATATTTTGTTCACGCATATATTCATTAACATTGAAGATGGTTTTTCGATGAGAATTAGATTCAGTTGCCAAGTGTCCCCGGCCAGACATCAAAAACGAAATATGAAAAAAACACTGAAAGTAAATAAAAATGCCTGGAAAAAGTTTCTCAAATATCGGGCATATGGAGTCGACTTTAAACTGTAGGTCCCGCCACGAATTTATAATAATTAACACACACAACATAAGTGGTGTAAGAAGCTAGTCCGTAATCCTGACTGAAGGGTCAATTATGTTATATATGCCAAGTGCTACGGACCTCATTCAGCGACCAAATGGCATTGATTGTGTACGTCAGTGGTGATATTGCTTAACGGTATAAACACAAACGACAACTAAATTGGCAATTGGTTCGGAACTGTAATAGTTGAGACTGTATGAAGTGGCGTTGTGAACAACATATAATACTCGTCGTAGTCTAGTAGGCAGTATGTTGGCTTATTAGTAGTGGTTCAAACTTCTGGTGAGACATAAACACGAAACATGAAAAAATACTTCTTCGGCGACCTTCTCTCAGCGGATTTCTGGCAAAAACTGTGAGAGTAAATAAAATTGGCATGACAAGTTTCCGATTTCTCACTATAAAATTAACACGCACAACATAAGTGGGGTTTAAAACTAGGTTGCAGTTCTTACTGAAGGGTTGTAATGACCAATTGTATGTCAACAAAATATTAATTCTTTGGTCTTCTTCTGTTCATAAATTATTTCCTTTAAATGAAGATTTTTCCGCATTTTTGCCAAATTAATATTTATTCAGTTTAGATTCCCAATTTAATGAATAGATATGGTGCATCATCTGATCTTCTCACTCATGTATTACCCGATGCCTCAAAGTCTACCATCATTAGTACCGTCCATCCCTGTTGGTTAAATGGAGCATCGTCGCAATTGGCTTGTGTTCCAATGTGTATTCCTACTGCAACGTATTTTGCTCTAGCAAAATAAAGGATTTCTTCACAAAAATCGTTAATTCGTACATAGCATCCGCCTCTCCTCGCGGACATATCCGCCTGTGGTCGTAAAATGTTTGAATGGTATAATAATCTGCTGGTGTAGTCCAAGGTTTCCGTAGAAATAATTGCAGATCTTTTGTAACGGAGATCTTCAAACCACGATTGCCTTTTCACACGCAACGCGTCTTCACAGAAGACTGACGGAACTTCTACTCCGACTCCTGCCTGATTTGCCTTGCCCTTTATATAGCAACGTAAATAGTCTGATGAAAGTGTCTAGAAGGCAAACGTTCGAAGCTTCGCCTTCTCGAAATCACCATAAATGTAAACAAAGATGTTTACAAAGATGTTTACATTTATTAATGCTTTCTTTTTTTGTTGTTTGTGTATCTTGTTTACGTTCGTCCTTGCAGTTTTGTTGTTGGATGTTGGTTTAATTGTTTATCCCTTCTTTCATTATAGTGATGTTGTTGCTATATTTTTCTATTTATTTTGTTAATCAAGTAAACAAGTCCGTTGTTTTGTTTTGGTAGCTTTTGTTGAACATTTTAGTGTTAAATGATGTTACACCGATTCCATTTGGCGTAAGAATATAAATGAATTCATCGTAGTTTAATAGGTAGGAGACCGTGTTCAGACATCTCTCGGGCAGAACAAATATAAAAAAAAATCTGGACGACTTCGAAAGTAAATAAAAATTACCATGAAAAATTTCTTAAAGAATCTGCCTCTCGCAATCGACATAAAACTGTAGATGCCAATTTGTGTGAATAGCTAGTTGAAAACGATTTCATGCTCTCTATAATCTCCACAATATGGAAAACTAATAACCAGAATATATGCTTGGAATCTACGCGGCGTTCATGAATACATTTTGAAGTTTGTCACTGCAATAGGTAATATAGGTCGCGGTCAGTATAATAAATCAACTACTAGCTCCATGGAATAATAAAAAACTGATTTAAATACAGCGAACTGATTTTTTAATCACTCCTAGTGGTTCTTTGATTTATTAGGTAATAAAAGTTTGTGTGTTTCTCTATCTCTTCCCCACAATTAAGCGAACTTAAATGCTTTGCTGTAAATTAAAGGAAAACTTTTTTCATTTGGAATGTTTATTAAAAGAAAAATAAAGCATTTGTTGTTTATCACATTCCTTACAACACAAAACATACACAATATTTCTGGTACTAGTATGACAGAGTAAATGACCAAAGTAAGACATGTTACTGGAATACTGCTGGTCTGTGTTCACATAAAATCCGATTGTAAAATGGATACGCAACACTGGTACTGACTGGTGATATTGCGAAAAGATTTATAAGAACAGCAGCTCCATTTCATCATTTAACAAAAGATTGTTCAATTGACAGAAACTAGGAATAATTAGGTGGAACCGTCCAATCACAAGATTCTAATTCTACTTTAAATACTAGAGACTACGATCAGGTGCTGGTCTCCAGATATAATTCTTACAAAGACTCATAATGCTGTAGAATCATGTCCACAACTAGAAAAGATTTGTATAAAGGAAGTCACGTACTGCACTATGTACGAGGTAACAACTAATTGTGAGAGTAAGTGTTCAGCATACAAATAGAAAGGAGGGCCTTTTGTCAAGACATATCATGTATATCGTACATCAAATCAGTAAACAATCAACAAATTTTCTTTCGTGTTAAAAATGGGAGAATTTGGTCAGAAAACGAATAATTTGATGAAAATATTAATTTTATTTTCGCTGAAGAAAAGTGCTGGAGATTCGGCAACACATAGTGAATCGAGGGCTCCGAATCGAGAGGGCATGACGTTTTCGAGATAAAGATTTTGATAAAGCGAAATGAAGGAACGTAGCGGATTAGCCAAAAAAAGGTTGAACACGCAATTTAACAATATTGGATGATAGATGACCACTTTGAAGTCTGAAACAAGTGCAAAAATTTGCCACAACAAAATATTTCAGAATCGTTTAAAGCTAATGAGTCTGGAAATGGATGCCCAAATGAATTCATTGAGCAGACCGGAAACCCCTTGCGAAATTTTGCTTTAAGCAACTCGATAAGAAAGATTGTTAAATTATTACCGGCGATTTATATTCGGAATCCTAATGGTGAAAATCATGAGTAAGCCGGACAATCATCAACATCGACTGCAAAACCAGATTAAGGCAGAAAAGACAATGCTGTGTGTCTATTAGGATAGAAATTGTGCTGTATCAGAAAATTCATCAAACCTGGTGAAATTCTATACAGATCGCTAGCCGATCAAATTTGAACTATGCATTGAGCGAAAAACGACCAGAAAGCGCCACAAAACACGGCATGATCAATCTTCCAACATGGACAATGCACTTGCACACCAAAACCGAAAACTGATTCAGTATACAATCAAAGCATTAGGATGGGAGCTACCTACTATCCTAGTCTACAGTTGGTTCCATGATGTTGGACACGCATATGGCTGAGTAGCATTCGATTCCATACGAGGAAGTTAAAAATGGGTGACTAATTGCGTTTGCTAACAAAAAGACGAAGAGCTTTATTACAAGGAAATTTCTGTAACATGGAAAAAATATGCATCCAGCAATGACCGTTTAACAAAATTATTGTTTTTTTTGCACTTGTAAGTATATATTAAATTAATATTTAAAACTCTTGACTTATAACAACGTGTCTTAAAACGACGTGAATTATGGGCTCTTGTAAAGCAGAATTTACTTTTTTATGTTTTTTTTTTCAATCCGAAGACTTGACCCATGAACGTGCAACCATATTTGGTCACAATTATTCTCAACAATTTTTTTATTCCTTAGGGCAAACCAATGCAATACCATACATATTGTTACGTTTTTACGTTTTAAAAAATGTTTGAAGTTATGAGCTCGTAAGTGGCAAATAAAAATAAAATAAATTTGTGTTCCAGCTTTAATAGATTCTTTATTATTCACACAATTTTTGTGTGCCACTGTTTCACAACAACAATAGCAAATTTCTTTATTGTTATCCTTGTTTATGCTCTTTACGATAAACAATAACCAATTACTACACCAATTGTTTGTACGATCTTTGTAAGGAGATCTTCAA
>QOCX01003076.1:0-18975 GCA_005959815.1 Sarcophaga bullata
TAGATTTTGAATCACAAGTTCTACTTCTACTAGCTATTCAACTTTGAATGCTAACACTATTTGGTTGTAATTATACTAGCAGCTCTCGAGAACTGATTGTAGAATTTCTGGTACTAGTGGGTAGAAACTTCTGTAGGTAGTTCTCATGGTTTTCCTCTTCACATCTGTGAATGTGGTTCATATGTCTTGCTCTGCCACATTTTGTATAAAAACTACGCAGTACGTTCTAAGTCACAATCTAGTAGAACCTCTGATATAACGTAAGATTCGCCTCTATTTTAACGAAATTGAAAGCATTTTTTCTGGCCATTTGTGGCAGATATATTTGAATCTGTCCCTAGACTAACTTCACATACGCACTATGGATAGTTTATACAAATTCTATCAACTCCAATCGCATTAATTTATTTAATTTTCCTTATTGCATCGTTGGATAGAATTCTTCTTGTTTTTATGAAAACAACTTCACACATCACTAACCATTAGGCATTTATTTTCAATTTTCGTTGCTATAGTGTGGGCATCGCCCCCTTTACCTTGTGCCTTTTCATAGATAGACTCGTAATAAATATTCAAATGTTACGTTGTGTTGTGTTAAACATCAACTTCATCAAAAATGTACAAAAAAAAATTAAATAAAGCATAATATTATCCTGTAGCAATATTACTTCTTTTACTTCTTCATCTACTTGGTTTTTTTTTTGTTGTTGTTGTTATTAAAGTCTCCTGTTCGTAGGTCCTTTTTGAATGATAGCAACAGAGTACAAGATAGCAGGAGTTCTGTGTTACAATTTTTTTACAATTTATTTTAGTGCAATTTCTATTGTAGCAACTGTTGTTATTTTACAGCAATTGCTTTTGTAAAGCAGGTAAGGAAAGAAAGCAAAGAAAGCAAAGAATGTAACGAATGAACGAATGTTACGGTTCAACTATTTTAAGTCACAAGGAAACGAAATATAAACATCGATTAAGTATCATGTGATTTTTACTTTGTCCTCGGTCCTTATTGTTACATACCGCTCTCTCTCTCTCTCTATTTCACTCTCTGTGTTCTATGATGCTCTTCTATGGGTATGGGTATGAGATGATATTGACAAAGACGATGATGATGACGATGTTGATTTAGAAAAATCGTTGTCAATGAAAAAGAAAAAAAGGAAAGAAACTATTGTCTGCCAGTAGTAGAGAGTCTGTTGTTGTTGTTGCTACAAAGTGTATCATTGAACTTTTTACTGTTCGTACACTTTTATCTATCATGCTTAAGTTATATTTTTACATTTGTTGTTGTTGCCTTATCTGATATTCTTTGCGATTACATTGCCAAGGCTTAAGTGATATTGGACTCAAGCGATTGACGTGGCTGTTTGGTAATATGCAGTTAAAATCCAGCATGATAGGTATGACAGCCCACCCGCACACACACCCACACACAGTAAGGTAGTTGTAGAACAACTTTAAAACTGTTACCGTAATACTGTATGTAATACTACTAAAAGTAGCAACTAAAGTTTTTCATCACTTTCCTTGGGTTTTTTTTTTCTTTTTTAGATTGATCAATCCATAAAACTTTTCGTTATCTTCTTTTTTTTTTTCTTTGCTACGCTTACATTTATTTCTTCATTTTTCTTACTCCGGCTGCCAGTTTGTTATCGCAAAATATACCCCACCAATGCCCCATTGACTTGGTTATTAATTGATTTGTGGTGCCTTGTCGATAGCTACAAGGCGTTGAGTTTGGTTTTGTTTCGTTTTTTTTTTTGGTTGTTATTTTTTTAAGACTTTTTTAAACATCGTGGATATTTAAGTAACTTCCTCTGCTTCTTCTTTTTCTTCTTTTTCCTCTTTTTTATAACCGAAGAAGTCACGTTTATTTTAGTTTTGTTTTTGACGTAGTTTTCTTGTAATTTTTTAATGAAAACACCATTTGAGAATGGCAATCCAATATGGTGCGAAAAAGACAAGGTGCACTGCAAGGAAATTTTCAAAATTTAAATCAATGCACAGATGCATCGTTTTCGTGAATTGGTATGAAACTAAAGAAATTTATTCATTATTTTTTAAAAAAAAATTATAAGGAAATATAATTTTTAAGTTACATTTTATATGCTGCAATAACCATAATTCTAGTCCTTCACACCACCCAAGTAGTATGTGATAATTTTAATCTTAAGTGGCAGTAGTTTAAACTCTTCATGGTAATCTTATTTACTCTCAGAGATTTTTTTAGTATTTCATATTGTTAGAGATGTCTGACCTGGAGTTTGAACCGTGGCCTCACGTCTAATAAGCCAAGACACCTACCTACTAAACTACGACCTACGTACTAGCCTACGACGACTAGTATTGCAAACATCTCCAACACCAGAATGGCCATAGTACAGCTATACAACGCCTATATTTATTATGACATGCTATGTAGTTAGGAAACAAGGCTTGTCACAACGAGAATTAGACGCCCGCTTTAAGCATTTAGTAGCAGATAAACAAGAAATTGCTCTAAATTTTGCATCAAGATGATATTAATTGCTAAATATGATTGAAATCGGTGGTTTTCGGCGACTTCCTTTCAGCAGATTTCTAACAAAAAGTCTCCGAGAGTAAATAAAATTTCCATGAAAAAGTTTCACAAAAAATCTGTCATTCCGATGAGACTTTGGGTTCCACCCCACCACTCATGCATTCATGAAAAAATTAATAAATAACCTAATGGGTGTGAGAAGCTGGGGCCAGCTAGATTCCTTAGTGTTTGTAAGATAAGGCGGAGTTGGAGATAATATAGAATCTCTTTTGTAATTTTGAGGCTCCTTGCACGGGAATCTTGAATATCTTCATAGAAGATTTCTTTATTGAGCTTGAAGCGGGTGCATTGGGACACCTCGACAAACGTTTAACGGGTGTAAGGGTGTGCAGTTAAATTATTTTATCTTCTACTTTCCTTCCGCGTTCTATAATGAAACAGGTTCACAATGTTTTTTTCATTTGCCACTGTGTTCTTCAAACGTATTTTAATAAAGTAAAGCAAAACTCCTGGAAATTATGTTTTGTTGGCATGTGGAAATAAGGACTCGTTGTAATTATGCAGAAATGCCGAATGTTTACCATCCCAAAAACTCTATGAATTATTGAAGACACAAACCATATATGGAATGATGTGTAATAAGTTAAAGATTACTACCCAGAGGTAGCAAAAAACAATAATTTTTCGCATTTGACTTTATTAAAATAATTTATGATTATTAAGTGAAGTAGAACTCATTAAAATTAATCAATTTTAATAAAAATAGTTTTTTAATGAGTTTGAGTTATTATTTGTAGATACTTATTGTATGGAATGGGATAGCCAAATAATTTATAATTACCACAAGTATAAAGAAATTTAAAACATTATACTTAATCATTATGATTAGAAACAATCAATTTGTTTATTCTTCCAAAAAACCAAAATTACTACAAACTCAGTCTTTATATGATTTTTTTTATAAAACCATGTATATACAGTGAGCATCAAAAGAAAGAAAGATAAAAGGAGGAGTACCCAAAAAAAATTTCACAATATTCGCAAACTTTTGTAATTATTTTGGTTTCAATTTTAAAACAATAAAAAAAATGAAACAATTTTAATTTATTTTTTTAATGTACAGTTTCTTTTGATGCTCACTGTATGTGTGTGTGTGGTTTTGTGTGTAAAGAATCATCCTACAAGTATTCAATTAATAATTTCCCCATTTCCTTTAATTTATTAAAAAATTTCCATCATCTTTTATTTCACAATCCTGCCTTCCCTAGTCGACAATCAATTGAATCGAGAGAGAGAGGAAGAGAGCATGTCGTCAATTTGAGGCAACAAGACATTATTCATAATTTTTATGTTAATATATAGCAATATACGATTATCTTTTCAATTCATGATTGTCATTTATTATGCGATCATTATAATTAAAATAATGATTCATCTTGCTAAGAATTCGACAGTTGCTAACGACACGAGAAACACGCTCTCTGAGGACTCTGAATTGAGAGAGAAGAGTGAAAGATTTTGGCAGTTTTCCAAGGTACAAATTTCACTTTAAATTCCAATTGAATTGAGTTTAACTCAAGTGTGAAATGTTATTATAGAGGCAGAGAGAGAAAGAGACAGAGACACTGAAAGAGAGAGAGACTCTAATATTTAATTAGAGTTTCGTTCTTTTTTTTGTTCGATTTTTTTCAGACTTCTCTACCAGGAAATCACATTTAATTAAAAGTCTTTGCCATAGAAATAAAATACAACAACAACAACAACAACAACCATTACTACAATAGAACAATTGCACAGTTGAAAATTGAAAGTGTTAAACAGCATTTACTTGCTGGGTAAAGTGGTGTTGCTAAGACTGTAATTTTCAATTGCAATAGACATTCAGTTTCCTGTGGAGCTGGTTACATACATAACTCCTATACTGTACATACTTATGTGTAATACAATATATATTTATGGAACATTTAAAATACATACACACACACACACACACACACACCACACAACAAAACTTACAATATAAAACGTGTTAAAGTTAACAAATGACTCGTATTGTCGTCGTTGCTCACGCGTTTGCTCACCTTGCCTGCTGTGCTTAATTCTTGTCTGCCAATGCCTATTTAGCCGGGGCCATATTAAATCAACAGCCTGCTGTTGCTACTGTTCTATTGTTAATGTTTGCAATTGAAATTAAACAGATAATAGAGTAGAACAGGAAATACGCCATCATTTAAGTGTACTGGCTTGACTGACGACGGCGATGATGATGATGTGTCAACGTTAAGCATAGTGTTTAAGAATGCCAATTAAGTTTAGCCACTTCACGGCAATTGAGGCTTTTCTTCAGTTTTTTGGAAATTTTTTTTGCAGGCTCTGTTATTCAAGCAATCAATGAAAGCGTTTTAATGAAGTGAAATTGATTTGATGGTCAGAATTTGAAAATTTGATTAAGAAAATAAATAAAGATTTTCGCAATTTTGTTTAATTTCATTAGGAATGTTGATGTTAACATAGAATTCTCATTGTTCTCATTATTTGCTAAAAAAGAATTTTTGCTTTGCATTAACGGCTCCTTGTGATTTTAAATACGCTTTGAAATTTTCGTCATAGGGATTTCCAGAATGTTTGACTAAAACAGTTAAGTTTCAGTCGCATACATACATACATAATTGGTCATTACAAGTCTTCAGTCAGGATTACAACTAAGCTTCTCATACACTTATTTGTGTGTGTTAATTCAACATGAGTGGGGCTCCTACATTTAAAGTCGGACTCCAAACCACAGATTTTTGAGCAACTTTTCATGGCAATTTTATTTACTCTCAGAGAGTTTTTGCCAAAAATCTGTTGAGACCTTTCAATCATATTTGCCATTTAATATCGCCTTGATAAGCAATTTGCAGCAATTTTTTGCTTATCTGCTACTAAAAGCTTGAAGCGGGCTTCCAATTTTCGTTATGAAAAGCCTTGTCTACTATGCTACTAAACATGTCATACAGATAAACATGAGGCACTTATATGAGCTGTACTAGGCCCTTCCTGGTGTTTGTTGGCTGTTTGACTTGGAAAACACTGTAATTCTGTGATGGGCAGGTACAATTAAGACTCGAGGTCAATTGGGCGCTTGTGATCGTCTTGGAGAAAAAAGAAAGGGAAAAAAGGCTTAGAGATGGCAGAAATAGGGACATTACAACCGAAGAGCGCAAAATGTAACTCGAAAACGAGTCAGCTCAGTCTCTCATTTCGCATTTCAACCTTAAATAATTACTTAGTCATGGTATCAATTTCCTAGCTGTTTAAGAGCTTATGCCAGAGGTGCTCCTTAAAATCTGCTAAGATGAGTGCGGATGAATCAACCAAATAGATTCGAGATTTTCATTGAAAGTACTTTTAAATATTCAAGAAAGTCGGCCCCTGTTTAGCCTGCTACAGCAAAGGTCCTTACTGTTTTTGTACTTAATAAGCTAATCAGCTGTTGGAACAAGGTTGTCAATTTTTTCCCAAGTGCGAGAAAACCAGTGAACAAGTTGAAGTCATCGGGGTGTTGAGTGCTCTCTTGTACTGTCGCTATAAATAATCCTTGTTCTTATCGCGTTACATTGTGGTTTGATCAACACTCCCTTACTTTTCTATGCTGATGCTACTGGCTTCAATACTCTGCATTAAAATTTTTCTTCTAAGCGATAGATCTGCGTGAAGAGGTTAAGTGACATTTACTGCACTGTTCTATAATCAATCGGAGGCTAATGGTAAGGACAAAAAAAACCTCTTATCTTGAAAGCCTTCTTGCTGGATTCTAGACAACTTTTCCCTGGGGTCTACAGTCTGATTTTGTACTATAGAGTTGAAGATCTATTGCTTCAATGAATTCTCTTTTTTATAACAGAATATGCTACTGTGAGTATTGGATAGTATTAAGCCTTGCTTGTTGCTGGGTGTGTGATCTGTAACTGAAATATTTGAACCTGTAGTGCACAAGAATATTGTGAAGCGTTTTTGAAAATATACTGTGCCCCTAGTCTGAAAGATTGTAAAGCTTTGCTTTCCACATACAATTATGAAATCAAAGCTTTTATGCTACGTTAGTCTCAGTATATTCCTTTTGAACTGGGTTCAGATTTGTTGCACCTTAGGTGCCTATTGGTCTAACCATTATCCATTATCGATTCTATTTTAATATCTTCGTCTATTTAATTTTCAGATTTATTCCCCAAATTAAAATTTAAAATCACAGAATAAAAGCAAAGCATTTTACATCACAAACAAACAAACATTTTTAACCAAAAGCCCTCAGACAATTAAGTGCTTATGAATGGCGGACGATTCTATCAAAAGCATGTCATTTGCAAATAAAAATCTTTCTTTAGCCTTTGCTATAACATTTTTAAAAAGTTCAAAGCAAATGCTTCAAATGGCAGACATCAAAGCTTAATTATTTATGTTTCTTAACAAACAGAGGAAATTTTTAATGGTCTCGTCATTATTAGCCTATTCAAGATAGATTTGTTCTTTTTTTCTTTTTATTTTTCTATATTTACCTGATGGTATTTATGTTTAAGAAACAAAGTACTTGAAAACTAATATTTTAATAACGATGGTTTTTTTATTTTGCCTAGTGAACTTAGAATTGTTTGTATTCTAATAATTCTCTTGGGGCGCGCCCATGCCTCGTCAAATGCTCAACTACTGTTCCCGCCCCGTGGCTGCTACGTGCGATTCCCCAACAAAACCCATACAATCACGAAAAAGAAAAGACCAAAATGAAAAAGGAAAAGAAAAGGAGAGACAAAACCATAGTAAAGAATTAAAGATTTTATAAAAACTGAAACTGAAAAAAAACATCTAAAAAAAATCTGCTGTCTTTAGCAACTCCAAGCGCGAAAATAAACTCACACCAACACCGCACTGACAGCCTCCTCATCATAATTTCTGGTCCCTCCTTTCTTTTTGTTTTATTCAAGACGTAGTCTCTAATGCCGGTCGTCTGCATCAAAGAACAGAATTTTTCTTCTCGTTAAGCAAAAAAAATAAAAAAAAATTTTATTATGCCTACATTTAATTTTTCATGATCATTCTCACTTCCGGCATCTCACATAAATTAAACAACGCGAACGAACAGAACAGAACCAGAACAGTGCAACCAGCACGCTATGTACGCTCGCGGCTGTCTGCTCATCGTAAGTAGGACTGTATCACCATCACACTTAGAGGCACATGGGTTCGGCCACAGTCTGGGCGTTTTCCGTTGATAAAATAATCGCCGCACCCCGATCGCATCGTTTATTCACACTCCGCGCGCCAACACCAGCGCGGTGACCCCACCCACACGCGCCCCGCCGGCGCCGCGCGCGCAAGACGGGTTCGCCTCGTAGTGTCTAAGGACAATGGGAACAGCTTGTATTGCCATCTATGGTAATGTACGTACTATTGTGTTAGGTTATGTCATACCACAGTAACATCGCTATTCTTAACCGCTTGCTCCTCTATCCGCCCATATACTCACCTCTCATAAGTTACTCACAAAAATCTAAAATATTAACATTATTACTCGAAGAATCTCCTCAATCGCAAATTTAAACAAAAAAAAAAAAAAAAACTAATTTACTACTACACCAATAAAGAAATTTAAAAATAATACATGGCAGTACAATTTAGTCAATGGGGTAATTATACATAAAACCCAAAAAAATTGCATAATTGTCTTTGCACACCCTTTAGCCCGTATTACCCACCTAAAACTCTCCTCACTCACACTTACTGTCTCGGTCACACCTAGACATTTAATCACATGCGGCCTGCGCGATACGGTTTACAACGTGACACGACAGATTCTGTTTGAGAAACTTTGCAAGGCAATTGCTATTCAGTAGTGCCGCTTCAGGATTTGCCAGAAATCTGCTGACGGAGGCGTCTGTCGCCTACAGCATCAGCCATCGCCACACTTCTTCGCCATATCCCTTCGTGTTCTTGTTCAACGATACTCTGATCCTGCGTCTGAACGTGGCTCGCGTATTCCGTCCCTCCTCCTCGCCGGGTCCTGTCCACCCTCCGCTCTAAGAACCAAACACACTACTCTTAGACTGCGGCGACTTCAGGACTACATCATACGCTTCTCAACAACTACAATGTTGTGCTGTTAATTTAGTTTACGCGTCAGATTTTGAACTACAGGATTCAATTGGGGGCAGAAAATTTTCTAGTGTTTTCCCACAGTTTTTTCAACAGCAAAATAGCTAAATGATATGGTTAAAGACGTATTTTTCATCCATCTGGCCATTACACTGGGGACCTAATACAATTCTCTATAAAATTCGCAATTCTTGTTTTTTCAAATACTGAAATATTCTTTTTTTAACCAACACCTAGGATTCGACTCCTAATCATGCAGTGCATGGTTTTTGAATGTCAGTAAGATAGAGAGGTACGTGGCGATAGGTTTTTCTTGATGCCAAGTGCGTATAACATCGTCACATGTGGTGTCTAAAGGGATCAGACCCTTGGCCTCGCACTTGAAGCATAGTAGCTATCAAACTACGACCCCGTCAGGCGCACCCCTACAATTGTACACTCCTGCTCTGTATCTAATATTAAATGTTCTTCCAACACAATACATTTAACAACAATACTCTAGTACATTCTTGAATAATTTAAGGGCTTCGCCGTACATTATATTCACATTGTGGCATTAAGAAGCGCTGTTCGGGTATTTGTGATGGTTATATTTGAGATCGTGGTGAACCGATACGGGAGACTTGTCGAAAACTCGCCAGATTATTCCTCTACATAGATGTACGTTTAATTGGGTTGTACTCAGCACTCCGACAAGACACAAGGGGATCGTTTTCAAAGCATTCAGGTACTAAACCCTACCTGGCTGGTTAATGCAGTCTGGAAAGGGATAAGGAAGCTTGAAATTATATCTCCACTAATCAATTTGCGCTTTTATAGGTCATTAGTTGCCCCTAGTGGAAAAGCCGGCAGAATAAACCTTCCGTACCAACAGACAAGAAATAGGAAGCGACCCTGTGCCTTTATCCACCTTAAACCAGTAATAAGCTGAACGTTACGGTGCAGGTTCTTTGTTCGTGCTTTAACTTAGACTTTAAATGGTGATTCTTTTGATAGTGCCTAGAGCCATTGCTGAAATCTTTTTTGAATTTAAGTATCTCGAATCACGGTAATACTTCATTTGCGTAATATGAATAGACTGCTACAAGCTGCAAGCTTCTAGAGCCCAAGTCGAAGGCTGAATTTGGTACAGTAGAATTTTAACATTCCATCAATGCTCATATTCTCGCGCAAGGATACCCTTCACCGCGCGGTCCTGTCAAGGGTTAATAATTGCAACACACCAGATACTTGAAATGAACCTGGTAACGTGTGAAATTGAAGCATGACAATGCTACGAAATTTTATATGAAAAAAATGAGAGGCTTTTATTTCTATTATCTTGTTGTTGGTTGCTTTTTTTGGCTGTGTTATTATAATGAAAATAAATTAATATGTGCGCATATTCCTATCCATTTTATTGCTCGTGGTGCCGCCCATTAATTGGGTAATCCATGATGCAAAAAAAAAAAAAAGTACCAATTTCCTCTAACTGCAATTCGTTGTTGTTGTTGTCGTTGTTTTAATTTTATTTCAACATTTGAACACAACTGCTGATGTTGTTTCTTTCACTTATAGTTGTTGTTGTAATGGCATTCTATATTGATGGTGATGGTGTTCAGTGCGGTGTGTAGTTGGTATGATAGCAGAAAAATACTCATTGTGGCTGCTTTTTTCCTTGACTCTACTACTTACTTTACAGTAGTCCGCCTTTGATTGTGTGTGTTCAGTGAAACATGTATTTGGCACCAAAGCCAAACAATCTTTACTCTTCGATTTATTTTTTTTCCTGGGGTTTTTTCCTGCTTCTCTTCTCTCTTTTCTCTCTCTCTCTCGTTTTTGTTGTTGATGTCCTTAACATCAACTTCTCTAAAGGAATAGTTAGTTGGTTGTTTGGTGGGTATATGTATGTGTGTAGGAGCTCATAAGTACATTTTGTGTGGTGTGTGGCTTTGTATATTGTGCAATGGTCCCACAAATCGAATGTCAATTTTCGACTCATTTACGGAACACTTAAACTTGTCGTTTTTCTCGTTTCGTATGGGGGTTTGTTTTTTTTTTTGCAAGCATTTTCGGTTCTGTTCTGTTCTTCTTGCTTTCTCAGTCGTTTTTCCCAATATTTTTCTCGATTATTTTTTTTTCTCTTCTGCACAATCGGACATTGCTTCAATTGCAGCAGCTTTAATGATTTTTCATTTGGTTGGGAAAAAACAACAAAAAGAAAAAATGCTTCTTTCTCTTTTAGTGGGCAAATATGTTTCTCTTAATTTCTTTTTTTTTATGGTTAGGAGTGCTTAATGTGGCACAGATCTTCAGGGGCGTTGCCATGACAAAGAAATAAATTTTCAAAATGAATCATTTATTAGCAGTATTCCGTTGCTTAATTCTTTTACAAATACGCCTCTGTGTTGGCTGCCTTGTAAATTTAGTTTCCTGAACTTAAGAAAATTGTAGGCAATGATTGAACAAAGAAGTAAATTTTTTCTTACTAAAAGGCGAGTTGATTCACTTACTTTCCTGATTATATTTGGCAATAATTCCAAAAATTTCCTTTCTCGGTTATCTTTCTTTCATTTCATAAAATCAATTAGGCACAGGCCAGTTTGCAACGACTGTAGGGTATAAAATTCTTTGAAATACCCTACAGAATGACGTTTTTCACACAACATATATTGCAATAAAATGTATGCAACTGAGATATTTCTACAAAGCTTACAATTAGCCGAGCGTTCATGGGAATCTGCAAACGTACGTTCGTTTCTAGCCTATTAAAGGCAACCAGAACGATTACACATCTGCAATATAACTTCAACAGGCATTTACATTATTTTCGGATGCTATAAGCGAACGTACTTTCTGTTGCGTTCTTCGTTCAACGTTTGGCTAATTCTTGCTTAAGTATTCTTATAATAACATTTGTAATGTCGTGCCTTCTGGCATATTCCGACAATTTAATTTTCAATTATTTAGTCAAGTGGTAATAGGGTTAATACGACATTATGACCCTCCTAAAATTTCCCTAGAACGGCTGAGTTGTATCATTTTGAGAAAGAGCCTCAAGTAACAACTATTGATACGCTAAACTGACACCTACATACTCTCTAAACGAAAGTGACAATTTGTGGTAGCACGACGGATTTAAGACTGTAAGTGTTATACAGTCCTTCTCAGAATAGAATTTTTGTATTCCCAGGGGAAATCTGTGGATATCTTATTTGACTGTCTGGACAAGCTTGTCATGCCAAGATAAGTTTGTAGTCATCGTAGTTTACTAGCTAAAGTGTTGACTTATTAGATATGAGGCCTTGGTTCAAACTGCAAATCGGCTATCAAAAGGTTTGAATTGACCAATTATGTATGTAAGTTTGCCAGAAGCAAACCCTGCAAATCACTGATGATGCTAGAACATTTCTGTAGTATGGGAAGACTATATTACAGAATATGGATCCTTTCAAGTCCAATGTGTACATCTGTGATGAGGAATTTGGCACGTTAATGTATTTTAGAAGACACATCTGAAGGCTTATTAAGTAATAGGCGAGGGGTTATACCTACAGATAGCGGCTAGGAAATTGAAGTTCCGAAGGTCAAGAATATTGCAAGGAAATTGCTGAAGTCTAGTAGGTAGTGTGTAGGCTTATGAGGCAAAAGTCCGTGGTTCAAGCCACAGCTCAGACACAGCTTCGCACAAAACGAAATTTTAAAAAATATATTCTTCGGCGATTTCCTCTCTAGCAAAAACTCTGAGCTATTAAAAGCTCAACAAGAAACTCTGTTCAAAACATAAACTAGTAAAAAGGCACCTAGCTCAGAAGATTAATTATGTGCCCTTGCTAGCAAGTCATTCCATTAAATTATTCACTTTGAATTCGCATAGGGTATTGCATATTTCTGTTTCCCTATGTGTTTTCAGTGTTCATTGTTGACTGTATATGGTTGCACAATTACTTTTGTGTGTTGAGATATTTCGATTTACAAAATTACGTTCACCCACCACACACTCATTGACTTATTTCAACCAACACAGATACGTTTACGAATATGTATGCCGTTTGATTGTGTGTTTATTTATAACTGCATTGAGTGCGGTCGTTGAGGTTGGCTTTTTATTTATTTTTTGTAATTTCAGTTTCTGTTTCTGTTTCTGTTTCTGTTTCTGTTTCTTCCATTAAATCGAATATCGCGGTTATTTTCCTAACTCTCTATACTTTGATTTTTCCTTCTTAAAAGACTACTACCGCTGCCACTACTACTGATGATATTTCTTTTTTTTTTCACTACTTTTGGCATAAGAGTAGTGGTAGTGGTAGTGGTAGTTGTTGTTGTTGTTGTTCTGTATGAGTGTGTTTTTCAAAGTGGAAAATGAATTGAATTTGCGGTCAGCATTTGTGGTTTTAATGCCAAAGTTATTTTCATTGCACTATACACAGTGAAAGTTACTCATTGTTGTGGTTACATTCGCTTCTTACTCTTCTCTTGGCTCATACCAATTATTCTTACTCTTAACTGCCTTCTTCTTTTTTTTTTTTGGTGAGTTTTTCTCTTTTTTTTTTTTGCAATCATTACTATTCGCTTTGTGTGTGTTAAATTAAGTGAAAACTCAACCGTTTTAGAGAAAAAAAAAAAGAACGGTTTTTGACGATAATTATATGAAAAGGTAGGTAGTACAAACACGAACATGTTGGCAAACGAAATTATTGTACAGGAGTGAGCAGTAAACTTAAGTTGAACGACAGTTTTGACAGAAATAATCTTGAAAAAAAAAAAAAAAGAAAAAACAATCAAAAACTTTTTTGTGTTTTTTTTTTTTTTTAATTTTTTGTTGTTGTGACTTTGATGTGAACAATTGTTTTCCAATAAATGTTTGACAAGCAATTTTAAATTATAAATAGAAAAGTTAAGAAAAAGAGAGAGAAGAGAGAGAGAGAAATAATAAGTACTTACGTACTTACGTACGAAGGTTCCACAATATAGTAAAATATAAGGCAAAGGCGGCAAATATTTTTTTAATACCAGTCCACTAGCAGAGATCGGCGATAAAATTTTGTCTGTGCTTTCTACTCCCTTAAGCACTTTTCACAGGATTGAAAAAGTGAGCCCTTTTAGTGATTTATGGGATAAGTATGGTGTTTATAATCGAGTATTCACGCTGTAATGAATTAGCAAGATTAAAAATATTTTTTCAGGGACTGAATTGGACATCCTGTACACCATTTCCGAAATATGGCTTCTGTTAACTAAGTATAGCGAATAATTCGAATTTTTCAATTCCAGGACATCCCATCATTACACAGCTCACGTCAAGCAACATTAAAGTGTGCTGCACTACTCACAGAGCTTTATTTTGTTACTAAGTGCTGGAGTAACAGTCTTTCAATGCAAATTGTTGCATATGTGGTTTGAAGAACACTGGAAATGCCATCTCCAAATTCAGCTGGTAACAGGGATTACTTGGTGCGAAAAATGTTTTCTTTAGGTTGAATACTGTCATGTTACCTTTGACCCTTACAGTGAAGCCTGAGAAGTGTAATAACCATTATTTTGAAGCATAATTGAAGATTATGAGCTAGATGAATAGTGGTTTCACTAACACATGCCAAAACCCATACACAAGTGCAATGTTGACTTTATTTCATGAGAATTTTCAAAGATAGCGTGTCCACGTTTTCGCGACCAATTGACTATCAAGATCATGTGAATTGGTTTCTTTTGTGGGTGCTACTACGGATCGCGTCTGCGAGGCAATTGCCTTTAATTTGTCACCGTAACCTAGTCCAAAATGTCCGAGAATGTCATCAACAAACCAATGCAAGTGATTCTATGTTGTCTCTTCAAACTCTGTTGCGCTGCCGAATCCCAAAACGCAGCTACGACTTAATGAAGATAATCCCGTGTCTACTACTTGCATAGAGCAACCAGATGTTCCTATCTAGAACGCATTAATCCAACACAGGTTCCGAATGTATGTTCTGATAGTTCATACTCGTCATCACCAAATCTATTATTTGGGGCTTAAGCGAGTACTACTCTGTACAAATTTTCCTTGAGTCTACTATTCATGGCCAGAACTTCTATAACAATTCTTAGGTCATGTCTTGGTAATCTGATGTAAGATTTCAGCTCTTCATACTAGAATTAACCAGCAAATCCATTTGACTTTTCCTGCTTGGCTTTAACTTCTAGAATCTCCTTAAATTTTATGACTTCATTCGATTGCCTTTAAATACTAATTCCATAAGATTGAATTTAACATGTATGCCATGTATGACTAAACATTAGTGCTTGTGAATGTGTTTTAAGCAATTAGTGGAACTCATATTGTGTATGGCATAACCGTGTGTAATTTTAATTGAATAAATAATTTTGCCGCTGGTTTGCTGTTGTATAGTTATAACAGTAGATGAGCGCATAATAAGCTCGTTACACAAATACAATCATCATTATCATATGATAGTTGAATATTGATGGTTATATTATACATAGCTACAGTACATGACATACGTACATACGATACTAAGGTGACAGGTAGCTGATTAATGAGATCTGACAAATTCAGATAAGGTCTTAGAGAAAAGCTTTATAAGAATTTTTGAATTGTGAAATCCAAGGTAGGCATGCAGTGACTGAATTAATTAGATGTGTTAGGCCATTAAATGATTCAAATTGCTGGCTTGTCACACCACTACATGTGTGTCTGTAGTAGATTTATACGTCAAGTGCGGATATACAGTTTTAAATCGAATGCTCGACACGAAAAAATTTTGAAAAACTTTTTGCGGCATTTTATTTTTACTCCAGAGTTTGCCAGAATTCTGATGAGAGGTAATTTAAACCAGGCGCCACTACTTCTAGCCTAGGAGCATTACTACACTTATGCTACGAATAGTAGATCAGTCTAGTTTACGTTCAAGGTAGAAGTAATGTTGGCAGATGGGTAACAGATCGATTGGTTGATATGTGTCATCCGGTGTTGTGGCTAAACACTCACACAGTTTTATATTGTAGGCAAGTTTTGAGAGGGGTATGTGTAGAGAATATAGTACCATAAGCGAGTGAATAGGTACCCAAATACCCATTCTTATTGGGATTGAAATTCTATGTGTAGCAGCGTTCACTGATTATTATAGAAACGATCTGTTCTTCAGGCCCAATGATGTCTATTTGAAGTAGAAGCAAAAGTCACGATCGGCTAGGCTGTCAGGTGTTTGGAGAGACAGGGTGTTTCGTAAGCGCTGGATTAGTCCATTTACCAAAACCCGCCAGGGGAACCTTTGAACGAGGTATATAATGCGGTGTAGTGTGCTAGTTACAGATTCTTTTAGCTTGTTGGGATGAAAATAAACGTTGATTTGCAACGACAAAGTTGTGCATGTCGCAGTTCAAGAGGTACCAGCTGCAGCTGAGTTAGCATGTGTTTAATTCTTTCACCATGAACAGTATACAGACCTGCCAAATAAAAATTGAGTATCTTATTGGATGCCGTTTATTAGGAAATTACTGTGGATTCTCTGAGGTAATACCGACCGTATATTCGATCGGTCCTTCAGTGTGTCAAAACAACTGTTGGTTGTTCATAGTTTTCTATACAAGCTGTTATTCGCCAAGAGTATTGGCGCTGTTAGTAAGTGAATGACTGTAGGAGAACTTACATTGAAATTCAATCCTGCACAGAAGGAAAAAGTCAGAGAAGGTTTCTTAAATAAATCAGACATCTTTTGGATTCTGCAGAAACACATATTCCTACCGATCTTTGAAGTATATTTCGAGTTTATGCCGGTAAAATCGAACTTCGCAGAAACTTTGTTGTATAAAAGTGTTATTAATTAAAGTATATTATGGCTAGAATGGGCGAGAAGGGGGGGAGATCTTGTTATTAATTTACTCTATTTCCAATTTAGTGTATTAAGACCTCTTACGTATTTCGAATTTCTATGTATCGTGTTACGTCATAATGCCTATGAGGTTTTGTATTATTTTTTTAGACAGGTTATGGTATTGGGTTAGGGGAAGACGTTAGATACTCTTAATGTACAATAACAAATGGTTCCAAGTAGAACTGTGCAATGGACCAAGCCCATTGCCTTTAAGAAAGTGAATGTATTCTCTCTCTTTTTTTATTCTTGTACTCTTAAAAATTTTAATGAATCTTAAAAGAAACAGCTTTTAACTATTACCCTCTTTAAAAATTAATTCTGAAATATATTTTTCTATGCATGTATTAGTGTATAGTATTGTCCAAAAAACTATTTTACAGTCAGTATTTAATCGTCCAGTTGAATTAAGTGGATGAAATTAGTTGAAGGTAAATTGCGGGCAGCTTTTACGAGTATGTTTCAAAACAGGTACATTCGTAATAACAAGCACACGCACATACATCCATACAATAGCAATACAATACATATTAGAGTGTCCTTTAGATTGTAAATGTTATAAGTTGAAATTACGTTGAATCATTATTTGTGGTTTTTTGCAACATCGATTACCGTGCAATGTGGTTTATTTCGTTCGCGCAACTTTAACCAAAAACTACTTACTCCAGCACCATTCACTATTTTAGCAGATAACGGCTACTAAAATACACAAATACTTGTAAGCAACTACAATACCAACACCAACCAGGCACCCACCAAAGTAGCAATAATATACAGCAATAATAACGACATACAACAACAACAACAACAAAAAAAAAAACTAAAAATGCCACATTAAAAGCACTTTTATCGCTTCTCTAAATGTTTAGTATTGTAATGAATTTCATATGTATAGGAATCTATATCAATACATACATACATACATACATACATATATATATATTGTATGTATGTATGTGTGTAATATCTAGCAGAAACTATAACAACAATAATGTTAATAGCAACAACAAGAGCAATAACAGCAACAACTGTAATAACGACAATAGTTAAATGACGGCAATGATGATGACGATAATATGGAGGACGATAGAGATGTTGATAATGTTAGTGCCTGGTATGAGTGTTATTGTCTGTATGTTAGCTAACGAAAGAGATATGAGAGATATGGGGTATGAAAGGGATGGCTAACAGTGGTGTTGGAAAAAATAGCGTATACAATATTTTAATTAAGAACATTCAGGCTATGGTGGCATGGGAAATTGGTAAAAGGAAATGGAGGGCAGCACTTCTTTAAATTTTTCAGCAATAGAGCTTGTAGTCCGGTACGTTTATTAAAAAGAAGACAACGATTTCTCTGTTAACAGGGTATGTCCCTACTGAATCCTTCCAAAGTTTCAACAAGCTGTGTGATTATTTTATTTACTCTTTTTCATTTCCTCGAGGGATTATAGCATTGACACAAAGCAATGTCCCAGAATCTTCCTTTTATCCTTGTTTTTGTTTCAGTTTCGTTAATCAAGATTTCTTGCAAGCAAGGCTAGATTCCCACACCACTTATGTTGTGTGTGTTAATTTGAAATATGAACGGTGGCACCTAAAGCTTAAAGTCGACTTCGAACGACAGATTTTTGAAAAAATTTTTTCATGACAATTTTATTTACTAGCAGAGTTATTGCCAGAAATCTGCCTGAAAGGAAATATTTGTTCATATATTTACGAGGGTTTGAATCGTGGCCTTTCCTCTAATAAGCCAATACACTACTCCTAGACTATGGCGACTTGTTAAACGAAAACTACCATTAAGATTGTCGGATCCTTTTCTCCTTTCCTTTATCACTGAGAGGAAACTCTATTTATAATGGGTATGCTACACCTTAGAGAAGTCTTCTGATGATTTACAGGACAATCTATAGAATAGAATAGACATGGATTAGGACAAGCCATTCATGGACATGTAAAAATGGAAAGTCCATGAAATTCATTTGTTACTTGCCCTGTAAGAACTAATACTATAATGTTATACGTCTACATTTTAATACAGCAAATATTTCAAATCGTAAATTTCTTTCAATTAATATTTGTGCTAGTTTTTTATCCATCATTAAACATTTGTATCGCGGTAGCATAAATACTTAGTTTTTGGTCAATGGCATGATTTCCGTATTCAAGCATTAAAACCTGCCATAAAGCTCATACTATACGATAGTACATACATACAGTTTTTCTATACGAGTTTTGCTATACACACAATCATACAGCCATACAGCCATAATATCCTGTAGTTTAACTAATGCTTATTGCCTTTGCATTTTTGTTTTTCTATAATAGTGGACGACAGTGTTAAACAAACTTTTCAAATGTTTTATGGTTTGGTGGTCATCGAAATAAAATATTTTTCAAGCATTAAATGATACACAATTTATGGTTGTTGTGACAATTAAAAATTATACGATCTCATACAGAAAAATAAATTTCAAA
>QOCX01003077.1:0-10012 GCA_005959815.1 Sarcophaga bullata
CGTAATGTTTATTAGGAGTCCAAGTCACTCTGCCAGAAGCTTCGAATGGTTCCGGAAAAGAAAAATTCACTTTGAGGTCTGCTAAGTAGACGATGATCTGTCAGTAATGGTTCGTAGAAGCTTAAATCGCTTGACAAAAAACTTCGAATGGTTCTGGGACTAGAAGAAATGAATACTGGCATCACAATTATCCTTATGGACCAACTGTATGTATTTCAACTTCTTGAGTGGATAGCTATCTGTACTTAATCATCTGATACGTTGAAACTAACTTTCTAATGTCACCTATATCCGCCATGACTTTTGAGGGTGGAGGGCATTCGAAATGTATGTTTAATTTTCCATGACTCAGAACGAATGTTGATCGATGGTATGAGTTATTTTAGCTTTGAGAACCCTAATGTTTTGTAGCTTATTCCCATGCACCTTACAAAAGTGTCATCATCTTTTTGTTAGCCACTGTATTAAGGTATTTGTGCATGTAAAGGATTTTCTTATGAAATGAATGCACTTAGAAAATTCTACCACACATACTTACAATGAACCATGGAATACATCAACAACAACAACAACAACAACAACAGCAATACGAATAACAGAAAACAACATTTATTCACATCCAAACAACAATACATACGATACATGCATGTATTGTGGAGGTATGTTGATGTATTTAACGATGAGCAATTCCTTTTTTTGTACTCTGAAAAATTCATAGGGAATAATGGAGAGAAATTTGTGGGATTTTTAAAGGAAATTAAAGGAGAAGTAATTGGAAAAAGAGGGCACAGGTAAATTAATGGAGTAAAGAGGGGAATAGCCCTACATAAAGAAGCTAAGAAAGCCTTTTCATTTTAAATGAGGACAATCGATTGAATTTTATTTTTAGAAGTTAAAACTTAAGTGCTAGGTAAACACCCATGAGCCCTAAGTCCGCCTAATTTCATGTAAATAAGCACGATGAATAGTAGTGCCTACATCCTTCATCTTTAATTCCACCGGCTTGACATTCAGGAAACTTACCAGATCCTATGCTTCTACTCAACACTTTAAATTTGTAAATGATTGAGTAAAAGTTAGACGATCAATCTCGAGATCTTACGTTGTTCAAGAAAAAAGTAGGCTTTCTGGAGTCAAGACCTTAGCAGTGGCTCAACAGAATGATTTGCCCAACTGTTTGAGAAGGAAAACAGCCTCTTAATATTCTGAGAAGGGATTCAATTGAAAAAAAGTCAATCTAGACGTATAAAAACCCGCAATGATTTTCTTAAAATTCGAACAAACTTGGGCTTCGAGGACTCATTAGAGGGGATATAACTTATAAAGCTTGAGGGGAGTACAGAATATCATACTTTTGCAATACTAAGGCCGAAAATATTTCATCAGAAAGTGAAATATGCCACCTACTTTCAATATGAAAGACCGCTATCAACCGACAAGCAAACTATCGGGCTCAGCAAGTAGAAAAGACGTCATTAAAGACCAGGGTTTAAACNTTCAAGCCCCAGATCAAATATCTCAAACATGAAAAAATTTTAAAAAATATTTCATCGAGGGCTTTTTCTCGGCAAACTTCTGCGAACAACTCTGCGTGTAAAGAAAAAATTGCCATGAAAAAGTTCCCCAAAAAAATCTATCGTTCGGAGTCGACTTTAAACTGTAGGTCCCCCGACACTCATGTTTAAAATTAACACACGCAATATAAGTGGTGTGTGAAACAACATTCCAATTTCTCTTTAAAATATTCCCTTCATACATAATTGGACCTTACCACTCTTCAGTCACGATAGGTTGTAATGCTGGACCTTACAACTCTTCAGTCTGGATTACAACCTATCCTGGACTACAACCTATCCTGACTGCAGGGTTGTAAGGTCCAATTATGTATAAAGGGAATATTTTAAAGAGGGATTTGACGTTCGACATGTTGATAGCGCCTGCGATTCTGATTGAAATACAAAATGAAATTCTGGCTGTGAAAAATGTGAAGGCCTTAGGAGGTAGTGATATATTTATGGCAACTATTCACCCAGTCGGAACCTGAAACATATTATATTAGAGCCCAAGCAATTAGAGGCGGAAAAAAACTCATCTTTTATGAAAGTTTTTATGAATTATTTCTACCGGAAATAAAGGCAAAGTTTCGTTCAGAACAAGCTGGGTTTCGAGGTGGAATTTTGTAGATCATATTGCCACGGTTGAAATGTGCTTTCTTTTCATCTACTTTTTATGAATTTTTACAAACATTTAGTCAAAATTACGACTTAGCTTCTAACACCACCCATGTTTTAAATCAAGTTTCTTGCTTTGAGAAGTTTACCAATGTTGACTACGAACAATAGATTTGAGAAACTTTCATTTCAGAAGTTTTTGCCAGAAGTCTGCTGAGAGGAAGTTGCCTTAAAAAATATTCGAATTGTCTGAACTGGAGTTTGAACCCTGGTCTCTCACCTAATAAGCCATGACACTACTAGGTCATGGCGTCTGAAGTGAATAATATTTTGGAATATAACCGCCCCTAACATTTTTAGTCTCCTAATTATGGTTCTGAACTGTGCTGAACATGGAGATTGGTTTCATCACGATAGTTATGTAATGAATGAAGTCATGCATTCGTTTTCCTATTGATCTCGGTTTAAGGAGAACATATTCTCACTGCCTCGGTGAGCTGTTTTCGAACATACCCTACTTAGCCAAACTATGCGCCAATAGATCACAGTTGATCTCAATATTATGGTTTCTATATAGACATTGTAGTCACCGTAGTCTTGTGGGCTAGTGTGATGGCTTATTAGACGAGAGGCAAGGATTCAAAGCCTAAGTTTCAAAAATTCCCAGGACAACTAAAATTGCCATGAAAAGGTTTTTCAAGAATCTGTCCTTCGAACCCGACTTTAAACTGTAGGAACTGACTGAACGGTTGCAGTGACCAATTATGTATGATTGTATGTGTGCATAATTAGGAGCCGTTACCAGCACAAATTACTTCTGGCAGGTTTGGACCGCCTTAAAGTGCTTGCTGCCTTTATGTACTTGCCGTGTCTGTTTACGATCCAGAAATATTTGTGCGACAAGCCATTACAACCCTTCAGTCCGGATTACGGTCTAGCTTATCACACGACACTTTACACTGTAGGTCCCGCCCTCAGTGTATGAAATTAGCACACACAACATAACGTGATGTGAGAAGCTAGGCTGTAATCCTGACTGAAGGGTTGTAATGGCCAATTATGTTAGTATGTTATCGCACCACTTATGTTGTGTGTGTTAATTTCATACATGAGTGGCGGGACCTACAGTTTAAAGTCGATTCCGAACGCCAGATTTTTGAGAAACTTTTCATGGCAATTTTTATTTACTCTCAGAGCTTTTGCCGCAAATCTGCTGAAAGAGAAAGTCGCCGAAGAAATATTTTTTCCATATTTCGTTTTTGATGTCTAACCGGGGATTCGAACCCTGGCCTTTCGTCTAATAAGCCAACACACTACCTACTAGACTACGGCAACTTCATAACACAAGCTAACTAAGGAGTCCCAGAATCTCTCACCTGTGGAGCATTCTTCTTCTCGGTAATGGTACTATTGTGGTCTCCTGCAAGTATAGTTACAATTTCGCTCTGACAGGCATCTCTAACTTATAATTCCAAGGTCTCTTCCAAGGTCTCTTTCAAGGTCTCTTTCAAACGAGTCTTTTGCCCCTTGTCTTGAGAACTATGGTGTTCGCCCAACCTTGACAGTTAATATCTGGCTCAGACAATATTATCGAGAGATTCGTTTGCAACTAGACAACACGACAATTGTGAAAACACTTACCCTTCCCTTCACCCTTTGTAGGCACCCCCTCATTACTTCCTACACTTTTTCTTCGCCTACAGCGTGCCTAAATCCCCAAGTCATGATGTTCTTACCCCTTCTACTCGAAAACAATTCATGGATAATTTTTATAAATTTTTTTGACATTAAAATTTTCCAATAATTTTTAATGCCAGTTGCGAAGAATTTTTCTTCTTCTTTTTTTTTAGATTCTTTCAAATCCCTTGTAAGGCCATGTCTTTTAAGTTTCCCTCATCATGTTGTATTTCAATGAAAAAGTTTTCTTCGGCAAAACTTTAAATGTTGGCATTAACCATACTACTGCGCCACAACTACAACTACTACTACTACTGTAAATACACATACACACACACACATACATATCCAACCATCCGGGCATACATAAATGAGTTTTTAACTTGTAATGTGGATATGCGATGCATGCGCCAATATAAATATGAGAAGTATAACGTATGGTTATAGGATGTATGCATGTATGCATGCATGTGCGTGTGTGTATGTGTGTGTGTTTAAATGCAGTATAAATGTTAGAAGAAGAAGAAGTAATTTGAGTTTCACTTGGGGAAAACTTTTTTTCCCGTCATTTCTTTATCGTTTTTTTTTCTTCATAAGCAAAGAATCCTCATGATATGCAAGTAAGCAAGCTAGCAGCAGGAAAGCAACCAACCAGGCAAGCAAGCAAGTCGTTGAATAATATGATTAACAAAATCGTTTCCTATGTTTGTTTGTTTGTGTTTGTATATAAATATGTATACATATATGTATGCATGTATGTATGAGTGAATATTTAAATTAAATTAAACAAATACCAGCCAAACATGCATACGTATTTGTAATGCAAAATGGAAATAAAAATTTAAAAACAAAAAAAAAAAAAATTCTTTCTCATAAGAAATGACGATTAAATCAAAAAGTTTTCATGCCAACTAGTACAGGCATTGAATGAAAGGCAATTTAATTGAATTAAATCAGAGAAAATCATAAAAAAACTAATGATAAATTTACACAGTCAAACAGAACATAGAAAAATATGAAGTTTTTCTCTTCAAAGAAGTCTCCAAATTCTTCAACTAACATAAGAAATTTTTTTTGCAAATTTTCTTTTTCAATGTAAAAATAGAATTCGTGACATGTGCTGAGGAAAAAGATTTTTTCCAAAGAAGTCACCAAATTCTTCAATTAACAACTTCAAAAAACGAGTAATTTTTTATGTGTAAAAATAAAATTCGTGACATGTGCACAAATATAAAGCCAAAGTGTTAAAGTTTCTCAGCAAAGAAGTCCTCAAGTGACAACTTAAAAGAAAGCGTGTAATTTTTTGCTTCTTTTCGTTTTCAGTGTAAAAAATAAAATTCGTGACATGCCATAGCAATAAAGATTTACAATTTCCNNNGAACAAAACCCAAAAAAAAGCCCCGAAATATGAGGAAAAAGATTTTTTCCAAAGAAGTTTCCAAATTCTTCAACTAACAACTTCAAAAAACGAGTAATTTTTTGTGTGTAAAAAATAAAATTCGTGACATGTGCAGAAATATAAAGCCGAAGTGTTAAAGTTTCTCAGCAAAGAAGTCCTCAAGTGACAACTTAAAAGAAAGCGTGTAATTTTTTGTTTCTTTTCGTTTTCAGTGTAAAAAATAAAATTCGTGACATGCCATAGCAATAAAGATTTACAATTTCCATATGCTTACACAAACAAAACGGATAATGCTCGTATGATATTGAATGTCATTGGATTTTAGGGTTTCGAAAACTCATAAAACTATAGGGTAAGCCATCTATTTGTTTAAATTTGAACCATCGGCAATACTTATCTCAATCTATTCTCTTACATTATTCAGTATTTTATCTCCACTGAACATAATGGATCGATTTACGATTGAATAACATTGGGCCAAATGCAAGTTGAAGCTCATTTTTATCTTGGAGGGCATGTTAATTAGCAAAATTGTCCTATTTGGGGCTCAGAAAATCCAATCGTGGTCTGAAAGAAGTCAATGCAACCATTGCGAGTAACTGTTTGGTGCGTCTTGTGGAGAGGAAACATCATTAGGCCCATATTTCCTTGGAAATAAAGACGTCGTAGCCATTACGCTCAAAGAGGACACAATTCGCCCGATGTTAGCCAATTTTTTTGTACCCGCTCTTCATGGTATTGATGTGAAGGAGGTTTGGTTTCAACATGATGTAGTGCAACTTGCCATACTTCGCATGCCCCAATCAAGTTATTAAGTCAAGCGTTTGTTAGCCCTTTTAATTACTCGAAATGGTGATGTCAATTGGCTGCCAAGAAGCTGAGATTTGACTCCGATTTGACTCGTTATAGAAAAGTATTATGCCCGCAAACCAGAAACATTTGAGCATTTGAAGGCCAACATTCGTCATACCATTGCCCAGATACAACCCCACACAAGCGAAGAAGTGGACGAAAATTGGTGCGACGGAATGAGGTACTGTACGGCCAGCCTCGGCAGGCATATCAATTCCCTTTCTAACCGGAATAAATTAGACTTCGCAACAAGAGAATATATTTAGCAAAATCTCAAACATTTTTGTTTGATTGTATTTGTAAATTTAAACTTTTTAAAAGGCCCAGCCTATATCTTCAGTAACGACGGTCATGTTTGTTTCAATGGTTCAGTTACGGCAATCCACAGATTTGATGAGTTTGTAGTGAGCAGTGCTCAAACGCAGTTCAAGCGTTGTCAATAGATTCTCACAGAGGCAGATAAGCTATGAAAATCCCAACCTTTCAGCTAATAAAACAAGGTACTGGGCAATAACTGCTGAACTGAAATTATTGTGGTTTAGTTGCCGCATGATTTCAACACGTGCGAAATGTGTGTTGTCACATGTAACATATACCTTGACCTGCCCCATACCATGAACCTATTAAGAGGCGAGTTTAGTAAGCAATTAGTCACTGCCAAGATCATGTCCATTGGGCAACACTGGGCTATTGTTTGTGGTTAGCCAAGGCAACCAAAGTTTCAGTTCTGAAACATAACATTACAGCTGCCATTAGCGAAATAGCGCCAGAAATTCTGAAAAAAATATAACGACGAAGACAGAGGGAACAGGAAATTATTTTTAAGAAGAAAATGCCTGGAGAATCTTCACTGATGGCTCCAAATTGAACAGAAATTTTTCGGAATCGTTTGAAATGGCTCCAGTCTATAACGCTGTCAAATGTCAGTAACATCTTTCAGGCAGCAATACACACTTTAAAGATGTAAATATCCCCAAGCGAGATATGTGACACTGAACTCCACCGTGTAATAATTAAATTCCAATAAAGTAGCAGAACAATATGATGTCCATACCATACAACTATCAGCGCACACTGACATTCCAGGCAATACTAGAGCGAACGAACTGTTTTGGTGTGACAAGATCATTAAACTCTCTGATAAATTCACTACTTTGGGAATGCGTTAAAGCACTAACTTCAGTCTGGACTGCAACCTAGCTTCTCACATCACCTATGTTGTGCCTGGTAATTTTATACATGATTGGCGGGGGCGTCTATGATTTAAACTCGTCTTCGAAGCACAGATATTTTGAGAAACTTTTCATGACGTTTCTTTAGTTACTCTGCTGAGAGGCAGTCGCCGAAATGCAACGCAAAGTTCTATTATGGTAATATCCTGTTCAGTTATGTTTGTTCTTAGGATTAGTTTACCCGCAACGCCATAATGAAGAAATAAAAATGATCTTTGAAACCCTGCTAAAAGTGAGCCTCTTTGAAGCTAATATGGGATAGCTAATGTTTCGCGTTGCATGAACGAATTTTTTTTTAAAGAAATATACGAGAAAAGTTATGAAAATTTGTTTTTGTATTGTTTACAGAGCATATTCTCTCTCATGTTTCTCTTTTCTTCACTAATAAACTAAAGATTTTCATANCATATGACAGACAGGCAGGAGTAAATGGGGAAAAAAAAGGAAAAACCAAATCCATCGTATTCCTTAACGAAATAATAAAACAAAAGCTAAGTAAAGAAATTCCAAAAAATCTAAACGAAACCAAACGAAGCCGAAATGATGGAAATCATAACAGTTAAGCATACAAGTCAGTCGAACATCCTTTGTAGCCAGTTTAGGCAGCCAAGCAGTCATGCAGCCAGCCAACAGCATATTCAGAGAGACATTCAGGCTGCTGCCAACCATCATTTCAATTTACCAGCCATCATGTAGTGTTTGCGTCATTTACTTCCGCCACAAAGAAAGGAAGATGAAAAAGAAGAAGCAGGAAAAAAATTGTAAGAAATTGTTGTAACAAATGCGCCTTGGGAGACACGCTACACTTGCTATGGGTCTTAGGATTAGTTTACCCGCAACGCCATAATGAAGAAAAAAAAATAATAAAGGAAGGAGAATAAGTAATACACGACATCGCTGAAGGGATAACCTACTAGACTAAGGCGACTTTCTAATCTTCTTTGTATTGAATTAACGAAGCACTTAAAAAGGAATTTTAGTCGCCCTTAGTCTTTGGAGGGCTTGAAATTAACTTTGAATCGTGTTAAGTTGCAAAACGCTGCTGTTTCAGAGCGCACAATGCTGGTATGCTTTGGGAACAGAAGCTTCAGATGAGCGAACACCGTGCGATCCTTTAGGCAAAGCTTACCATCTGCTTGGTATGAAATGACCTGGTCATTGTACTCATTTCTTCTTATTCAATGAGCCTATCTCCGTACAACTAACTCCTGCTAACAAACGGGCCACAAAAATGAGCAAAAAATGATCAGCAACACTGAATTAATTTACAAACCAGCAGCTCAACTCTTGAGAGAAACTTTTGTAAAACTTCTCTGAGTGAAATAGACTTGGACAGATAATTTCCAAGGGCATGGTTATTTACCGTCTAAATATGAAGGTTATGAGGAGCCTTCTTGAGAATATACAAACGCAAGGACTGAATAAGCCGAGCTGTATAACCGCGAATGAAGAAATTTTGAGGAGGCCGTATGCCTTAAGCCTAGTAAGATGAAGCCATTTAGTCCACATTTTAAAGTGCCAAGGAATATTGAATAAAACCTGGATATGAAAATTTTATTTAACTTGTCAGATTGCTGGGGCCTTGCAAAGTCACCAAGGATTGAGGATCTGACAAGCATAATAAGGAATAATCCGAACGACGAATCCGAATGACAAATTTTTTTGATAAACATTTCATGACAATTTTTATTAACTCTCCGGGTTTTTGCTAGAAATCTTTTGAGGGGAAGTCACCGTAGAAATATTTTTTCGTATTTCGTTTTATTGGTGTGGTCTGATCTGGGGTTTGAACCGTGGCCTCACATCTCATAAGCCTACAAGCTTTCTACTAAACTACGACTACATACTAGACTAGGCGGTATTTCTCGTTTTATTAACGACAACTATGCAGAGGATGGCTCCTTATCAAGCAGTTCAAAAGAGAGGGAAATAAGAAGGCGTTGCTTTTATGGTTATTAGATTTGAATCCTTAATTAACAGCTAAAATATGTGCTGGAATAGCATTCAATAAATAATGAACTCTCTCTGTAACCCATTCTAGGAACTGATGGCCAATTGACTATATGAAGGGATATGCTCTATGAGCCACATGATTAACAGATAACCTTCCAATAATTTTGGAACATGTGCAACTACATTCAAATGGAGTTTACGTACTAAAATCTGATAAAGTATGAAACATAAAAGCTGTCCTCTTAAGTTGTAAGGGGAACAGGGAAAAGATAAAAATCAAGTGGTTGGGAGCAGTATAAAATCCCTAGAACAACAACAAGGTAGCGGATTTGGGAACATTAAAATTTATAATTAAAATGCAACCGTGTTTCTCGGTAGAACGTCGTAGAAAATCTCATCAGGGCTGGTTTACAGCTCCGCTTAAACTCCTAAGAAGCAAGCCCAGTACTGTTGTCGGAGTTATTACAAAGAATTGAGTTATGGGCACGTATGCAAGGCGCGATTGGTCTTGGATACCTTGCAAATGATTTCTATAGAAGCAGTAGAGATGAGGAGGATAAGTTCTTAAACTGTTGAGTACATGCCCAGTACTTTGTGAGAGAAATAGGCGCCTAAGTGTCAACTATACGGAAGATCTGGATGAACATTGATGTTGGCAGTCTGAGTCGCTTCATGGGAAGCTGCGAGTGGTTTCTGGATTAGAGGAAAAATATGGAACTGTGGCTCTA
>QOCX01003079.1:0-18967 GCA_005959815.1 Sarcophaga bullata
TATTATAATAGGGAGACACACACGATGGGATAGACACAATGAGGTCAAATATGACAATTTGTTATATCACAGTCATTAATCTCCCTAAGATCTGGAATCATCTGGAACTTCCTGTAAAGCCACTTAGAGTCTTGCTTAGACACTCGACGTATCATAGCTATGGTGGAAGCCTGAGACATAACACTAGGCTTGTATTCAATTAATGAGCATGTATTTATTATTAGACGAGAGTCCGTGATTTAAATTCCAGCTCAAACATCTCGAACAAAATATAAAAAAATAGTTCTTTCCCCTCAGCAGCGTTTAAGAGTCAATAAAATTGCCAAAATGCTTCCCTGCGACTTGACGCTGGACTTGTATCCCATGAATGGGCATATATCTATGCAGTCGGTATAGTCTACTAGGTAGTTCACTTGAGATCGAAATCCCAGCTGAAACAAAATATGAACAAAATATTATTTTGGGGCGACTTCCTAGCAGTAGCGTTTTATAGGCAATAAAATTGACAAGAAAAGTTTCTTAAATATTTGTCGTTCGAAATCGACGACATAAATTGTTGGTTTCGCCACTTCTGGATGTGTGTATTAATTTTACACAACATAGGTGGTGTGAGAAGCTAGGTTGTAGTCCGGACAAAAGAAATGTAACGACCAATCATGTAAGTAAATAATGTATCCAGTAGATGAATAATAGTTTCGCCTTCTTCCTAGTTTCTGTAACATCTGCATAAGCCGTTGGTCATATGACCAGCATCAATGCCACTCGCATAAGTATCTAGAATGCAATGTCCAGCAATGATACCAATATCGTAGGATTTGAGCAAACTTTCTGATGCTGTTGTCTGATTTTGAAGCTACCCTTGGCACATATCAATTGCCATCAGGTAATTATTATTTTTTTTTTTGTTTATTCTCAGTCTAGAAGTTGCCAAAGCTTCTCATAATGTAGAGAATTCAGTTTAAAGTTCAGGTATTCTCATAATGTAGAGAATTCAGTTTAAAGTTCAGTTATTGTACCATATCAAACCAATTTATTCGTTTTGAAGTTTTCTAGAGTACCAGAGTGTGCCACGATTCCCATTTTATATGAATTTTGTACTACTCCACCATTTTATTTGAGAGACTTACCGATAGACGGACACATGTGGTTTCAGCTTAATTATTTAATTGTTGCTTATAAATCTACGGATTATTCTCTTTACAAATACAAAATTCTCCACAAAGAAAAACAAAAAAGAGAGAAAAAGTTTCAATCTAAAAATAAAGCCCTTAAATGTTTTGTTGTTTAGTATTTGGAAATTCAAAAATGTTTTTTGAAACAATGGAATTGAAACACTTGACTTGTAATAGATTTCACACCCACTACTTATTTATAAACTTTTTTGATGTGGTTTGCTAGTGAATTGTTTTTTTTTTCAAATTTAATTTTTTTTTTTTTGTGTAAACTATACCAAAGTAATATGGTATTAATAAATCAAATCAAATTGAATGCTGACTAAGCAAAGTATTCTTAATAGTTGAATTGAATGATTTCTTATGTTTCTTTTTTCTTGTTTATTGGAAAGAATACTTTTGTCTTTGCTATGTACAATATAATATCAAAACGTCGATTTGTTTATGTTTGAAAGCGTACTGTCAAGTAAAAGTATATCGCATATCTTCTTTGAAGGCCTTGGTGTACAAAATTTAGATACTTTGCCACATATGTATGTACTGTCGGCCTTACAAATACCGCCTTTGGCCGGTTTCGACGAACTCTTATTCTGATGACCTTTTCTAGGCCTTTGGTCGAACTTGCACGTCTTCTACTCCCTTGGTCTTCTACTGTCTTGGTCTTTGGTCGAACTTCCACGTCTACTAATATTTACATAGTCCTCTGGAAATTTGGTCTGAAATTTCTTCAAAACATAATATTGCTCCCGATATTGGAGCATGATGAGTTCATTGAAAACCAAATATAGTGCAAGTCTCCACTCTACAGATACTATAATAAACTCTACGTCTTTAGTACAGAAATCGTAAGATTTGTTCATCTTAAGCCTTACTATGCATGGCAGTCACACGTGGTTTACCTTTACAAAGGTCGTATTGGGAACAATACAGTCGTATTCAATCAGTGCCGGTTTTTAGCCATGATTTTTTTCGTTAAAATTCTCGTATTTAACATATTTTCCTTTGCCAGCAGTGATCAGCATTGATTTTCTAATGAAATAAAAATGAATTGAACTTATTTGAATCAATTAATGTGATAACAGCAGAGTCATCTAATGGTTCTGTGACTTACATCAAAATTTCAAAGATGGTATGTCAAATGGAATGGAAAAACTATGTATAAATCGTCGTCTTAAAATTCGTCATCGCGAGTGTTCTGCAGAAAACGGGGGTGCCTCGCTATTAAACTATGTTTTATAAAAATGTTCAGTTGTTCAGCTAAAACTGGCGATATCGATATTTTAGGGTATACCAAGTAGGGAGTGTTTTGATTAGAATGGAGTCTGTGGTTCATACCCCAGTTGTTAGACGTCACGAAGAAAACGAATTATAAAGAAAAATATTTCATTCGGTGACTTCCTCTTCGTAACTTAAGCTCTGTAAGAGTAAATAAAATTGCCATGAAAAGTTGTTCAAATCTGTCGTTCAAAGTCGAGTTAAATTGTAGATCCCGCCACTCATTGAAAAAATTGAGAAGCTTGGTTATAATAATTAGTAAAGGGTGGTTGCTGCTGTCTTCGATGCTCCTCAGCGCTTTAGAGCGGTAGTCTACCAAGATCGATCTGGCAGTAAATGAATGTGGCATATCGGATCCCACGTTACAACCTTCCTGCCGTCCGGAGATTAATAATATAATCACTCTTCCTAACTAGAGTGATACCGGCCAACAAAATGAATTCTCTACAAGCCGCTCATCCTTTTGGTGCTCTTTTATGGTGCGAAAACATGAATGTTACAAAGATTCAAGAGAAAATTTCTATGCAAGACTGTGAGAGACGGTACATTCGATATAACAATGCGCGAATACGCTGGCTTAGGTTAGGTTAGGTTAGGTAAGGTGGGTGACCCCCTTAAAGAAAGAGGTCCCACTTAGGCCAGCATTTAGGAATCAAACATTGCCTAAAGGAAACCATCCCGAGTCCAAAATAAATCCTGCTCATGCAGAAATCTTTATATCAGATTAAATGAGAGTTACAATCCTCCTTCTCCACATGATAATAGCAGGACACTGACACATAAGCTGTTAGACCACACTACTTTGGTCGCATGTGGTTGGTTATTTCAGCATTAGCGGCCGAGACATAGAGGACTGCAGGTTTTTCTCTGCTTTCTCATCGTATAGTTAAGAAATTTTCCAATATAATTTTGCAGAGTTTCATCCATCATATCATTCAATGTAACTGCAGTACCTACATCAGAAATTCCTTTCCAACAAGTCTTTCTACGTAGATGTCATTATATCTCAAAGAAATAATGCTCCTTGGACCTGTTAGTTATTAAATGAATTTGATTTTAAATTAAATAAGCACTGCGAAGCACGCCAGGTTTTGATCTAATATAAATTAAATATTGACCCAGGTTGTTGCTTATAAGATTTTTACAGCATTTTTTTGTTGTAAAAATTTTGCTTTTAAGAAAAGATTTTTTTAACTTTTTTTATAACAAAGTTTTTTATTATTAAAATATAAAAGATTTAAATGGTTTTTTTTTTGTGTCTACATTTTTGAATAACAATGGCTTTTTATTTATTCATTTTTATTTAAATCATTAAAAGTTTTTCACTTTTTTTTTTTTGTAAATTTCAAGTGCCATATTTACATCAATGCCCGATCATCATCCATGATGCATCAAATCAATGATCACATGATGATCGTCTTCATCTTATTATCAATTTAAAATTCTCAATCATTTATTTATCTTCTTATAAACACATTCCCTATCTGAAACAATTTTAAACCCGGGGACCGGCGGTGCCTAAACTGTAGAATTCACGTTCATTTAGCTTTTAATAGAATTTGTTTTTTTTTTACTTCTGGCTCTACTAAAATAATTTCTTTGAGTGTACCATACATGCTATTTAAGCCCTACATACGTCACTCTGCGATCTATTTTCAAAATGTGTAATAAAAAATGTTTTTTCCTCCTCTCTTAATTATTAATTCTTATTCATTTTCTTTTTTTGTGTAAATATTCATTAGCAACCCCAGTTAAGTATGAAACATGTGTACGCATACATACATGGCATAGCATGCATAAGTAAATAGTTGTAATATCATATACGAGGTACTTATCTGTAATACTTTATTGTTGTTATTATTTTTGTTTTTTTTTCGCTTCTACAACCATAAGTTATTTCCTTATGCCACAGAGCGGCGAAAAAAAACAAGGAAACAAAAATTTGCCAACTTTCTTAGTAAAACCTATCTACAATGCCTTCTTCACATAGACGAGAAAAACATGCTTCTCACAAGATCTTTTACGGCGATGCATATTATTTGTTTTTGTTCTGTTTTTTTCTTGTATTCCTTAGTGCATAACTAATCATAATAAAGAATACGAATAATGAATATAAAAAATAAATTGACTTACAATAGGATCAAATGGAAAATGCCAAATAAAAAAAAAAAAGCAAAAAAGAAAGAAAAAAAACCTATGGTCAGATATTATTATAACTTGTGTTATTGAGCTCTCTGAGTAATTGACTGAATGGTAATTGGCTGGCAGCTTAGCTAGTTTTTATTTGATTTTTTTTCTATAGGAAATCACTATATTAAGTGGTCTGTCTAGCATTGCAAAAAAAAAAGAACGTGTTTATTATAATTTTTTTTTTGTTGATATAAACAACCTATGGTCATAGCTATTAGCTAGTAATAGCACTTAACACTTAATAATATAAGACCTCTGTCTGTCTGGTAACGTACTGTTAGGATTTTTTTCGAAAGCTATAAGTTGTAGTAACTAGAAATCCACTATTTTTGATATGAATTTTAAGGTTTTTATTTATCTTAGCAAGAATATTGTCATTCATTGGTAATATGTACCGTTTTGTTCAAGAAATTGCTAACATTTTAGAAAGAAATTTAATTCTACGTTTAACATAGAAACTTTAATCCTATTCAGATGAAAAAGATCTAATAATTAACAAATCTAAACTATAACATGAATGAAATGCAATTTCTCTTCTATTGGGTCAAAATAACCGATTTTTATCGTTGGCTATTTCTTAAAGTGTGCGATTTTTAACAGTGTAGGTCTGTTATTTAAATTCAAGAGATGGAAAATTTATGCTGATCATCAATGCTTAGTTTGCGTTCTATCGAAACATTGCTTTCAAGATGATAGGGTTCCGATGATATTTATACTTTTGACAATTGGCTTGCCATAACGAGGTGCACCTAAATTTGCATGAATAGCTGACACAGTCTAAGTGAGCTCCACAAACACTTTTCATGGCAATAGCTTGCGCTTTAGTCGTTATATTAAAATATTTTTTGAAAGAATTTAAAGTGATACTAAGCCAAAACCAGCAGTCGCCGTAGTCTAGTAGGTAGTGTGTTGGCTTATTACACGAAATGCCAGGGTTCGAATCCCCGGTCAGACATCAAAAACGAAATATGAAAAAAAATATTTCTTCGGCGACTGCCTCTCAGCAGATTTCTGGCAAAAACTCTGAGAATAAATAAAATTGCCCTGAAAAGTTTCTCAAAAATCTGTCGTTCGGAATCGACTTTAAACTGTAGGTAGCGCCACTCATGTATAAAATTAACACACACAACATAAGCGGTGTGAGAAGCTAGGCTGTAATCCTAACTGAAGGGTCGTAAGGGCCTATTAAGTATGTATGTAAGCCAAAACCATCACAATATTTTTTACTACAAACTTCCTTCACTGGAATATAACACGTGATATAAATTACTGATGAATAACGTAGCACGTACATTCATACGTTATTGGCCATTATCGGTCTAGCTTCTTATGTTGTGTGCGTTATTTTTACCCATCAGTTTAACTCCGCGTCCGAAGACAGGTTTGAGGAGCTTTCCAATGGCAGTAAGGCATTATCAAAATATATCTGGCGATCCTTTTTTTCCGAAGGTATCAGGTCAGGTTCTAACCATGGAGTTTACATTTAGAAAGCTAAAGCCTTACTCGCTATACTACGGCAACCATTTTTTTCTTTTCATTACGTTTTGTATTTCGGGGCTAGTCTGCAGGAATAGATAGCAGAATTTGCTGTGTCTAGTGGCAAATACGCTTGTTTGGGTTGAATAATGTTTTTGTACAAACAACACTCAGGGGATGCCCCCTACTCATGTAGTGCATTATAGATAGAACAAGGAAATTATGTTATAGGAAGGAGGAAAGAGGAGTAGTATTTGGGGACACCAGATTTGAATCTCTTTGTATCATAAGTATCAGGAAAGACCTGTGCAGGAAGGGAATTCTACATAACGAATGGTCGGGCTAAAGAACGAATTTTGTCTGCAATATAGTGTGCGATTCACTGGCCAATCGGAGAGAAAGACGAATGTTATGTAGAAATACATGATTCTTGGGAACAAATCTCCATATTTCGCTCTAACAAAGTCCGTTGTAGTAGCGATAGAACACTGAGTAAGCAACATTACGACGATGCTCCAACATTCGCCCTCTCCTGTACGCGGTCGTGAAGTCTCAAAGTAGACTCCGATGCACCGGCCCATACATGAGAATTGTATTCCATTCTCGATCGGATATAAGTGGTGTAAATAGTAAGAAGGAAGGTTATAATATTGATCCTCCTTGCATTTCACACTCTGCATTATGTGTGTTCCATAGATATTTTTTTGTATCTTCAAATTCTTCCAAATTTCTGTTCTGAGTAATCACTATAAATAATTATTTGAATCTTCATAAAAATTGGGATAAAAACTGCTCTATGTATTGATTAATATAGGAGGTATGTAACTGCTTATAATCAGAGACGCCCGTCTCTTTTGGATTTTTTTAACTCTAGTGTAGTAACAGTCGGCAGGCAGATACAAAATTTTTTTTTTCGTCAAATCAATTCCAGTTCGTCACAACGATTCTTTATTTTCAGGAAACATACTGAATTATGCCTGACGTTTATTTAGAACTCTGATGTTAGAGAACCATGTACCTTTTCGTAATTGCAATTATTTTCTTTAATTTTCTTCAAGACTTATGCATTTTTTCCTTTATATTTTTCGGAAGTTGAGTCTCATTAAAAAAGCTTGTGCTTTTTTACTCAGAGGGTATGACTTACAAGGGTCCAAAAATTCTGTTTTTGGTTTGACAGCGAGTGTTCCCGTTGTCAATAATTGACCATTTGCAAACCAGTTATTTTCCCATTTGGCTAAACCAGATAACTTTAAATCATTTGTATCGTGCTTATGATAATTGTTAGGTTTAACAGTCATGCTTAATACTAGTACATCTTGTGTGTGGATAACTTTAACTTGATTTTTAAGCCTCAGTGTGTTTTTTCTTTTCAAACTTTTTATTTTATAATAATAAAAAAAAAATCAATAATTTTCTGTTCATTTTGGATATGAAAATTCTTTTGTAGAAAAGGAAACAACGAATTGTTGTTGATACAAGTTTTCAAATCATCAGTCGTAATACGGTTGTTTGTACAACCGCTTAAAGATAAAAATACGTTACTGTACTTCTGCACATTATGAATAAAAATTAGTATTTTGAAGTGATTCAACTTCTGATGCAAAAAAAAAAATAATAATAACAATTGACATTGCTGTCTTGGAACATTACACTATTGAACTCGAAGAACGGCAATGCGTGTTTTTTTATTTGTAAAATTGACTTAAGAAAAAAGTACACTTAATACGTTCCTTTTTTATGTGGGATTTTTTCGGAATTTCCCTCATTCAACTCCACCCAGGACATCTGCGAACAAAATGAAATACGGAAAATATATTTTTCCGTCGATTTTTCTCAGCAGCCTCTAGCAAAAAACCTGAAAGTAAATAAAATTGCCATTAAAAGTTTCTTAAGGAGAGGTGTTCAGAGTCGACTTGATAATGTATTCTCCGCCTCATCACTTATAGAATTAACACACACAACATGGGTGGTGTAAGAAACTAGGTTGTAATCCTGACAGAAGGGTTGTAATGATCAGTTAAGTTAGTAAGAACTTCTGAACTTTGATAACATTCATCTTGTTGAAGCTACATCTATCGAATTAATTGTCATTTATATACCCTCTTTCGCAAATTTCGCAGACGCCCAGAGACAATGACGCGTGTTCGCTGAATGGACACTGGAACAATTTAGAAATGAGGCACATTTCTTAATGAATTTAACAAAATTGTGAATTTTGAAACGACAATAATCCACATGAGATCTAAGAGCGTCCAATGAATTCTGAAAAAGTCATTGTTTGGTGCGGATTGGTTAACGGCAAGCACTATAGCGCTATAATTACCGATTTTTTTTGGCCTGCATTGGATGACCCGGACTCCAACGACATGTGGTTTCAACAGGACATAGCTACGTGCCATACATTATATGCCACATTAAAATAGGTTTCGTACGATTGGACTTCGTTAGACTTTTTTTTGTGGAGTTTTCTTAGGTCACAGGTGTATGCAAATAAGTCAGAAACCACAGCGGTCCTCAAAAGCAAACATAACTCATGTCATCGGTCAATTGTAGCCTGATTTATGTGCCGGATTCATAGCAAATTCAAAATACGATCCACATAGAGAATATGTGGCGAACATTTGAACGATGTTACATTACATTGTCCACATAATAGCGTCAACAAGTCTTTCAAATAGACAAAAAATTTCGTTGGCATCACACACACACATTGTTTAGTCAAATTTGAAGATAGGAAGCGATTTTTGAAAAGGAAATCTAAGTTTCATTTTAGAACAGGACGCATTCGGTAAAGATAAATTCAGATTATATCACTGACTTTTAGCTTATGTGTGAGGTTTCTACACAGCTATTCTGTATAAGAAGGACGAATTCATATCGTCATTAATAAGGCTAAAACAGAAACTTAGAAGGAAGTTCTTACACTTGTTTCTACGAACCCCGTTTATTTAGGCCTTAGAGTTTAAATTTTTCCCATTATTTTTTTTTTAGCAATTGAAAAAGTTTGTTAACATTTTTTTTAATTTCCATTTGATATCTTTTTTTTTTGTTTTTCTTTTGCTTTCTTGTATTCAATTACTACCAGTAGCATTAACAACAATAATCAAAAAAAAAATCTATTAAAAGAAGGTGATACTAGATGTTAAGATATAGAGAGACAGAAGTCAAAATAAAATTATTAAAAAAAAACATAAATAAACTTACAAATCAAATTATTGTTAAACAATTGTATGATTTATCAAGCGTTAAATGTTCGATACAATTTCAATGATGACAACGATAGCAACGATTACGATGATGCATGATAGATGATTGTTAGTGGCAGCGGCGTTGATGACTCTATCTTCTATCGAATGTATCATGACTGTATCTGTATCGCAAAAATCAATTTATTAAAAAAATTAACAAAAAAAAAAAAAAAAAATAAGAAATAAAAAAAAAAACTTTTATTAACAAAGTTGTGTTGAATTGAAAAATAGTTTTGTGGTACATACATGGAAAATCTAATAATATTTGAAATGTTTTTGAAAAAAAAAAAGAGAATAAAAACATCATAGAAATGTAATAAAAATGTCATTTACTTGTAATGCATGATTGAATTGACAATTTATTTGTAAAGTTTTTTTTTTCAAACAATTTTTTCAATTTTTTTTTCTCTCCTCTTTATTTAAAATTATAGGTAAACAGAGTTTAATTTATATGTCAAGTAAAATAAATATTTAAACTGATTTTTTGAGAAGTTTTCTTTGGTTAAAGCATTAACCCTATAAGTGTGTGATAATAATGCAATTTAATTCCGATTAGATTAGGCTAAGTGGCGGACAGTCTTCGTAGAAAACTTTCTCGTATCGAAAACAAATCTCACTTTTCCGTTTAGCCTTTAATTTGAACTGTTCAGTCAAAGATGATAGGCAACGAGAGACCTAGAACCTCCACCTCGTAACTTCAAGAGCCTTACACAGATCCTGCAGAAGTCATGCGAAGAAACATCGAGTCTATCGGGCTTCCAGTGCCATAGGTTAGTGGTTTGTAAATACCGAAATAGTGCTTTAAAAGCCTTTGAAATTTAAGAACAGAAAGACGATTAGTATTCTTATCTCTTCCTCATCAGTGAAGCAGAGCCGATCAATAGAGCACGTGTCCTAATATTGCCTCTTGTACAACGATCAGAGGATGCCCTGTTTAACTGAAACGATCAAACCACTAATACCCGGTAAGGTGACAGAAAATGTAAGCTCCGTACTTGTCCTGGATTGTACATCAGCAGTCCAATATTCGACAAGACATTCTATGTCGAGGCAACCGTATTAGAGTTAATTATAGAATTGTTCGGTATTTCCTCCTCGACAATAAATGACTAGAACCTGGCAGAGCGTGTAAATCAGGAGAAATATCTGTTTATCCCATGCATTCCGCAGGTTTTAGTATGATTAGCACCTCCGTCTGGAATACAGTCAGCCTATGCGTTAGTCTAACAAGGGAAGCTTTTATGAATATATTAAAGTGTGCTCTGTCTACCTTTTAGAAGCATTTGTATCCCTAGATCTCAAGAACATTACCAGGAATCTCAAATTTCCAATCGAGAAAATTATAAGTAACTACGTAGTCTGCTCGAGTATAATCTAGTTTGGACCAGAAGTTAATTGTTTTGTGCGTTAGGGAATCAATAGAAGATCGGAAGAGAACCAATTGAGTATACTAAATAAGGTCTTCGTTAAGATGGACCAACCATAATTTTTCCAGCTCTTGGACAAAATTCGCGGAAATCTTTGCCGTTGCAAAATATCTTGAATACAACTTCGATAGAAAGTACAAAGGATGAGACGTAGCAATACTATTTGATAGGCAGAAAACTATTTAACCATTCGACTCTTATGAGTTTAACTCAAAGACTGGGTACTATGAGTCAGGACAATAACAATATGAAGATATTTAAATCGTGCATCAGATTATCCAGGCATAACCCGAGGTCTTTTGAGAGGACACTGTAAACTCAGACTTCACTTGTTTAGCATGAACATCGTCTTGAACTAAACATGGGGAATCATCAGATCACATACTTCGAACCTGTGACATCGACCTGCAATCTTAAGTTTGGCAAGCAACGAGCTTGGAGGAGACCCATTATAGACGTGGTTCGTATGGTCGTAATACAATGGAAACTCCCCATGGTGACAATAATAATGATAAAGTGGGTCAAATTGATCATGATAGCTTTCTGCTGTCTTCACATCCTGTTTGTCGATTTACGATTAAACTGATGTTTCCACATCTTCCTTTAAACGATAGGATAATAAAGCAAAGAAGGCTCTGCCACAGCTTGATAGACCCGGTAGGTAATTCTACTGCTCAAGCTCCAAATTCCTACTCACGTCCCTTACAAAATCTAAACGCTCTCTTACATACTCATACATTACAACCTTTCAGTCTCGATCACAACCTAGCTTCTCACACCAATTATGTTGTGTGTGTTAATTTTATACATGAGTAGTGGGACCTACAGTTTAAAGTCGACTCCGGAAGAGAAGACAATTTTAGACAATTTTATTTATTCTCAGAATTTTTTAAAGAAATCTGCTGAAAGACAGTCATCTTAGAAATATTTTTTCATATTCGTTTTGTTGGAGATCTCTGATCTGGGAACTGGAACTTTTTCATGGTAATACTGTTTGCTCTCAGAGTTTTTGGCAGAAATCTGCTGAGAGGCAGACGCCGAGGAAATATCTTTTCTATCCAACACATTACCTACTAGTTTACGACGACTTCAGGCTACAGCACAGTAAAGCAAAAAAGACTGCGTCACAGCCTGATAGTGCCAGTAGAAAATTCCGGTTTCAAAGCTCCAAATCTTACTCATTCTCGACTTACAGCTTTAAGCGTTTTCTTATTTTAGCCCTTAAAAATATTATCGTTGTGGATTACGACAAGATGGACGCCGTTGAGGTCCTAAACACAGATAGCAGGTGCCTTTAACTTTTAAACTTTAATTTGGAACTAAATGACGATTTTTTGGGTTCCTTAGAAAAAAATCTCGAAATAAATTTCTTTTCCCAAAAATTTTACTTTGAATGATGACCGACCCCATTATTTTCAGAAAATATATTTTCCCCAGAAAACTTTAAATCACAAATAATGCATGCAGTCGTCTACATACATATATGCATGCATGCATACGATACGCGATATTTTCGTTTGGCATCTGCCATCACAAAACACATGAACGAATTGTATGAAAAATATAAATTTATTATACGCTTTTAAAGCTTTTTCTTCATTTTTTCTTTTTTTTCGTTTACATATGCTCCGTATGTGTTAAAAAATAATTGAGAAATGAAATGAAAATGTAAAATTTACGCTTGGTTACATCGTAAATATTTTTATGAAAAAGAAAAATTCATCTTCCAAATACGAAATGCATGAAATACAAACACAAACACATAATAAACGAAAATAAATAGTAAATGACCGAAGAAAGATGAAAATTAAGCTTTGCAGAATAGTAAAATGAAAAATAAAAACAGAAACAAAAAAAAAAACAAAATAATCTTAATTTGCATATTTCAATTAACACAAGCAATTTTCATCAATTGAAAGGAAACTCAACAAAACGATCAAAAATGCAAAACATCGTAACGTAACAACAACGTATCGACGTAATACCAAAAAAAATATAAAATTTATCACTCATTCGCTTGATTCGCATACAAATGTTCAAATTTTTTTTTTGTTTTTGCCTTTCAATTGACTTGAACTGGAAAAAAAAACAATTGTTTTGTTACAAAGTATTTTACAAGTTAAAATTCTTTAAAGTGTTTCGCAATAAATATTCACTATTGCGTGCATGCCTCTGTGTAAAATAACACCCTCGTTCAATACATAGTTTTTTCTTGTTTCGTTTCAAGGTTGTTGGGGTTCAATTCGTAGATGCCAATATACTTGCAACCGCAATAAGTGGCTTGATTTTCAAAGAAAATTGCGTACGAAATATTAATTCTGCCTTATGATGATGGTGTTTAAATAACAGAATAATTTGAATTATTAGAGGTGAGGCCACGGTTCAAACCCCTCAGGTCAGACGTCTTTAACAAAACGAAACATGAAAGGTTACTTCTTCGGCAGAAACTCGGAGAGTAAATAAATTTGCCATGAAAAGTTTTTCAAAGACTTTAAACTATAGATCGCAATACTCATGTATAAAATTAAGACACACAACGTAAGTAACGTAAGAAACTAGGTCGTAATCCTGGCTGAAGGGTAGTAATGACCAATTGTGTATGCATGTTATGCAAGTGGGTGGATGCAATATGGTATTCAAGATACCAAAGTTAATACTATTTTGTAGAATTTATACGTGCTCGGCTTGTTCTGGTCATGACGTAGTCCTAAACTATGACAAATAGAAGAGGAAGGAGAATATAACCTTGTCTAACTTTCTATAACGCAGGACACAGAAATACTATTTTACAGCTACGCCGCAAAGACTCTTCTCAAACCAAATAGGTTTGAGGCAATCTAACCTTTTGTTGGTTAAGTTCAATAGGAAGAAATTTAAGTTATGCATCAAGGTATTTAGATATCATGAATCACTTCTTCAGAATCATGAGAATGAATCATCAGAACACATTCTTAAAATTTGTAAAGCACTAATGCATACCAAGAGGAAACATCTCTGGGTATATTAGATGCTGGACAGATAATTGGCCTGGTTAAGGCCGAGTAGCATCGTAAAGTTTGTCGGGGTTATATGCTTGAAGGAGATGCCTTTATATAGTTATCCTATAAAGTTTGATAGATCGTATGGTCGTATGGTAATAATAATCAGAGACGTTACAGATAGAAAGAGCTTTCAATGCTTTCATACAGTCACGAAGACGAGGGGCAGTGAGTATCTCCACTCTATTGCGATTCGTTTGATAAGTGCGGAGTTTCGGAACTTCCTTTAAAGTTTAGTAGAATTCAGAGCAACTGAAGTCGCCGTAATGTAATAAATAGTGTGTTGACTTATAAAGCCATGATTCAAACCATTTCGTCAGACATTTCTTCGGCGACTTCCTCTCAGCAGAATTCATTCATTTTCTTTGTGGTGTTACTTTGTGGTTTACTAATTAAATGAGCGTAGCGCAATTCATAACCTCAAGTATAGCTTGGCTATCATGCTCCATATATTCTTCATTTAACAATATTGCGCCATCAGAGAGGTTTGATCACTGAAAAGTTCTTCTGGATAATTATTTTGATAATAAAAAAAGTATTTTTGCATAATAAATATTGATTGATTGATATAAAAAATTTGTAATCAAATACTCATACCTTTAAGTGGCTATATACAGTCAAAGCAAAAAGTCTACATACAACAATGTATCCTTATTTTTATATATTTTCTCCAATAATTTCTAAATTATATTTCTTAGTTCCCCAATACATCTTTTTCAATTTGTTAAAAATCAAAGGGAGATAAGTCTACATAGAGTGGTGTACAGTGGTGTATGTAGACTTTTTTCTTTTACTGTATAGTAAGCAAATAAGTTTTAATTTATTTTTTTCTCTGATTGGATTTTTTTAACACCATCACACAAACTTGTTTAAAAAAAATTCTGCTTAACTTAAAAAGTCATTTATTAACGCCAATACGCTGGTACATATACACATACACGCATGCAAAATAAAGATACAAAATTCAAAGTACATTTCTATTACCTCATCGGTTGAGTAACATAAAAATGTTTATTTGCATATAAAATATTCAATTAACAATTTGTTAATGACTTTAAGCAACGCTTATATGCCAATATATGCAAAATAAGCGTAAGAACATATAAATCGTTTTAATTTAAATTTAAAAAAAAACATTTCCATTTAAAAAACATTATGCGATGGCCAATTACTGTATAAGTATGATAGGCAATTTATGCTCCAGCTGCATACATTTGTATGTACATACATGCGTTTTTATGCCATATTAGCAACAGAAATTCTATTTTTTTTTTTTTTTTTTTTTTTTGTGACCACATCGGTTTTGTAATAAAATTTGATTTGCATTCAAATTAATTAATTGACCAATCAACCAACAAATTCAATGTTAAGCACAAATGTCAAATAATTAAATACAAAATAAAAAAGAAAACATCATAATCATTATGCTTCTCTTTCATTTCAAAAGTAGTTTTTCTTTCTGGCAAAAGGGGAAAATGCATATGCATAGGCCTTCAACTATTCATCTTTTCTTATTTAATTAGTCAGAACAAACCTTTAGTCAGGATTGGAAACTAGCTTCTCATACCACTCATGTCGTGAGTGTCAATTTTATCAATGAGTGGCGATTTCTAAAGTTTAACATCGATTTCGAACGACAGATTGAAGAACATTTTATTACAACCCTTTAGCCAGTATAACGACCTAGTTTCTCACACCACTGCGTTAATTTTTATACATGAGTGGCAGGACCTACAGTTTAAAATCGACTCCGAACTACAGATTTTTGAGAAACTTTTCATGGAAATTTTATTTCACTGTCAGAGTTTTTGCCAGAAATCTGCTGAGAGAGGTAGTCGCCGTTTTTTATATTTCGCTTAGTTGGAGATGTCTGAGCTGGAGTTTGAACCCAAGCCTCACGTCTAATAAACCAACACACTACCACTGGACCACGGCGACTTTATATTATAATTTTTTTTTGTGGTTTGAACTATGGTATTTTCTGTAATAAGCCAACAATAAGGCTAGCCTGTGACGACTTTAATGTTTAAACATCCCGGATAAAAAACCAATACCATTTCCTCTGAAAGTTTAATCACATCGAGAGTGCAATGCTTTTTAGTGACTTCCGTATACTCTGACAGTTTCGTATTGCATCAAAGACCACTTTTCACATGGAATATCAATGTCATCATAGTAGCTTTTCACAAGAATTTACCACACATTTCTATTTCTCTTCACTTCCATCATCTTCTCTGTGATGTTTTCCTGCATAATAGATTCTTATTCTTACTTCCCCTTACTTACTTGGATTGCCTATCGCTCATTGTATTTCATCATTTCCACTAAGGTATAATTAATTACTTAATCGGTCATGGCTTACAATTTGCTTTTCAGACTACTCTAAATGACAGATTTCAGACTTGTTTATGCCAATTTTATTTACTGTCAGAAATCTTCGCTACCTTTATTGGTGCTAATAGTGAACTGGGTTGTTCGGTATCTCTATCCACTTGCATCTCATTCCATCCTTCCACCTGAAGGTCAATGAGATGTATTGACAATATGCTTCATGTTCTACGATGCATTGCGATGTAACTTCTGTGTTACGAATCTCTGTGCAGATATTCATCTCAATTCTCTTCTCGCTCATATAAATTGTTGTTCTCCATATCTTGTATTCATAGAGGTTCTATTAGCATTAGGCTACTTAACGACACATCATATTCCCTCTCCGTGAGGTACTTTATCTAGCTCGAAAATGTGAATACTGTGAGGTGATTTGCTTAACTTTTTGTGGCTACCTTCCTTGAAAATACTACGCTGTGCTATGAGCAGTAGTGTATGTGATTGGAACCACATCTTTCTGGTTTAGTCTGTAAATCTTCTATAACCATGGCTTGTATTTTGAAAGCATATTTTATATGCACACAAAAATTAGTTGCATTTTAACAGTCAATTAAGAGGTTTAACCACTAAACCTTTCTTTAGCCTTTTTTACCTGGTTAAATAGAGGGTAACCCGTCAACAAAGTATACGCGATAATAATGCTCTCTTGCTTATTAAGCATATATAGTCATATAAGCATATAATAACGTCTGAATAAAAGGTTAAAATTGTGTGTAAAAAGAAATTGATTTATGTTTTTATTGCTTATTTTGCATATTTTAAAATAAATTAAAAACTTATGATTTTCCTGATGCCTTTCGAAGGTGGTTGCTCAAATTATTTTTTTCAATGAAATTATAAGATTTTTAAAAGCATATTTTTTCTTTCTTTTTGAAGTGTGTGTTGTATTTTGCAATCAAATAAAGCGTTTAGAATTTTAATTATTTCTCAAATGACGGCAAATTATCTGTTCATAGTTGCTACTTTTTAATATGCAAATTGCATTTTCATTCACAATTTTTGCTTGTAATAATTTGACCTTTATTTGCCACTACATATGCCCGTTAATACGATATTTTTGTTTGTGTTTTTCGATAGTGAAACAGCACGTTTTATCGCTTAATTTTTACAGATTTTTTTTTATTTTTTTTTATTTGTTTTAAGTGGAATTTCAAATCATTTGAATAGATGTGAATTCATTGTGGTATTTGTGTGTTTTTGTATGTATATAAGAGATCTTTTCAATTTCCCTGTGAATTTCCGAAATTGTTTGAAAAAATTGCCCTCATCATTATTATTATTATTGTCGTCGTCGTCGTCATGTGTTGCACAACCAAAAATCATTCAACATCTAATCACTGGTGGTGGTATAGACTCTGCAATTCACTCATATGAAGAGCAGCTTATCCAACATGGTTGCAAGTTTTGTTGCTGATTTTTTTGACAGGCTTAAAAACTTGTATTGCCGTTTATTGCTTAATATGTGATGATTTTTTTTCTTCATATTTCTATGCTGTTGTAGATTATTACCTCTATTGCATTCATAATTCAAAAAAAAAAAAATCAAAAAATTATAATCTCTTACATGCATAACTTTAAAAGAATCAATTCTCTTAACTCTGATAAGGTATCAAAGGATTAGCAAAGTATTATAGTCTACAAGGTTTTAATTCAACAAGATTTCATTGACTAGGCTAAAAGAGGGCGTAGCATAAACAGTTTAAACATTTTATTATCAATTTATTTAACTAAAGTTAATAAATTGTCGATATAAATTTTGATGTTATCCACCATGCTGAGTAGTAGTTTCCTTATATTCCATATTAGCTTCAGCTTCCTTTAAATTTTCTACGATTAAAACGGAATCGATTATCACGGTGCTATAGTTATCCTCATTTTCAAAGAAATATTGGGCCAATGATGCGTTCGCTCAACAAGCTGCAGCAAACAGTCACTCGTAATGAGTGCATTGGCTTCTGTAAGACCACATATGGGTTTTCTGAGCCTCAAATACGGCAATTTTACTTATTGACGTACCTACTAAAATGAAAATGAGCTTCATCCGAAAAGAAGATTTTTTGTTGGCAAAATCAACATTATCGTGCAGTTTATCGTTGGCCTATCTAACGTAGCGAAAACGAAGCGGATGGTCATTCAGGTTAGGCCAGGTTAGAGGACGTGTACTAAGTCAGTACCCAGAGGTCAATTTGACCTACTGTACACAATCGTCCTTAGGAAGGGATGGACAGGGGAAGGATGAAAAAAGGAGAGAAGGTAAGCCTTAACGAGATCTTGTTGCAAAATTCGACGTAAAGTGATGCGTGAAATGTTCAATTCTTGAGAACGATAACTAGTTGATGTTGATGGATTCTTCACGCACACTCTCAGCCAAAGCTTCGATATTTTCGGATGTATACACTGTACCATCACGCTTGGGGGATTAACAAAGAAACCACTTTCACGAGCTTTAGCAATAAACTTGCGTGTACAGGACACTTTCGGTCCTTCTCTTCGACCAAATTTTGTACGATATTTCCAATAAACCTGAACATTGCTCAAGTGTAAATCGATTCATTACGTTCAGTGGAGCTAATATACTGAACTTTGTGACAGAATAGAATGACATAAGTGTGTTCACATATGTTCAGCGATATGCCCAGAAGTTATGTCTTTCAGATCTAGCACTGCGAGAGCTGAACTAAAATTAACGAATTCATACCTTTCCACCTCTGTTCTTATTACAGATGCATACTTAATATTACTGCTGTTATATT